>JAJOZX010008489.1:30000-177598 GCA_023014485.1 Bathynomus jamesi
CATAATGGGGATCTGTCTGTATACTCTGTATATGTTTTAAAAGCATTATTCCTTTAAGGTCCGATGAGGATTTGACACGTGTTATACAATCTTTTGAAGAACCTCGGAATATGGATGATATACTGATCAGTCAGCAGTGTCACACATCCTCCACCATGGACCTGTACGTCTCCCCAGACTTGTATGAAGAACGTGATACTGCAGCATTAACCGCAATTAGTCTTTTCAATGCGATTGATCGTGGCGAATTATTTTCAACGCAAACCGTAGAAGATATTTGCAGTGACGCTCCTTACAACCCGACGCAAGGGACTACCATAGAAATGTAAGTGTCTATAATTAGAATTTTATATATATATGGAGAGTTGTAGTATCTCGTCAAATAGATACTCGCCAAAAATGTCAATCAGTGTTATTTCCCCATTATGCTAAAATCGAAATTTTTATGGCGTTCACTCCTCGAACCAAAGATATCTTCACATAATGGGGATCTGTCTGTCTGTATACTCTGTATATGTTTTAAAAGCATTATTCCTTTAAGGTCCGATGAGGATTTGACACGAGTTATACAATCTTTTGAAGAATCTCGGAATAGGGAGGGTATACTGATCAGTCAACAATGTCACACCGAAATAATGTAAGTGTTTTTCGATCTTTTTGGGATAAGAAGACACAATATATTTTCATAAATTTATTAAATGAAAGAAATCAGTACAATAAACGAATATACCGTTACAAATATACGAACAAAAACATTATAATATACAACGAGTACGTACAATTGGAAAACGGTTTTTTATCTGTCTGCATACCATTTCATCGTTTCGGCGAGTGTGACACGGGTCAAATAAATTTAAAAAATTTATAAATTCTTTATCATTTGACATATGCATGAGAAATGAGACACAGTACATTCCGCAAACATTAGTAAAATATCCTTGCATGCGAAATGGGGTCCACACAACTTCGGGAATATGTAACTGAGCGAGAAATTTTACAATAATAGGGTCACTCCAGGGTTGAGTACCGAGTGAATCAAAATAGTACAGGCGCTGTCTATTTTTAAAATAGACAGCGATCCAGTGAATCCCTTCATTACCGATGATGTCTGTGTTCACAATAAGACTACCGCATTCTCGCGTACTTGGCAAACTCAATGTTTCATTCTTCGCAAACACGCCGATAAATTTGGAACGTGTGACTCGCTCCATTACTTTCTGAAGTGTATTAGCATCCATTTTAAAAGTCAGTGATAACGCTTCTAAATCTATCTACTTCTATTAGGGCTTGCGATTCGAGATATACTAGTACACTAATAGGAGCGTCTATAGGCTTGGCGAATTCCAGCCGCACTGAGATGTTACCGCTCTGCTGTGGGGTTAAATGGGTATTTACGCTAGCAGATAAGTCAGGTGTAATGTCAAACGGGTAAAGGTTAAATTGATCAATGAATTCTTCCTGCGTTACCCCATTACCAAGCTCATCACAATCACCTGCAATATGGGTCAGATTACTATAGGCTCTGGCACAAAGAGGTAACACAGCGTCTGATGAATAGTCCGTACCCATTGTTCCACCCAAAGCAGTGCCATTAACGTATAGAGTTATATTTTTAAGTCCGAAATTCTCGAATTTAAAGGCACTCTTTTTATATTTTCCATTCACCGAAGCGTGGTCCTGCATGCCGATTAATATCCTTTTAGGAAGATTTCCCAGGGCAATGTTTTCTATCTGCTTCGATGCCAACCCTGCAGGAACCGTATATAGTTTGATCTGCACTCTGTTAATAGGATATTTCACTGTAGCGTTTAGTAAATTTTTCTCAATTTCTAGTTGTTTTGGTGAACTTAATTTCACTCGCCGTACGCGGAGGTATGTGTCCATAATGTGAACCACAACGGACTTTGCACCCTCTTCTTGATTCGCATCCAGATTTAAGCAGATCTCAGGACTCGTGCGGGTGAGCTTTATTTTCATATCCACCCCGTTCACAAGCAACTTCTCCTGGAAAGTGAAATCTGTGTGCAACCGTCCAAAACACTCGTATATTTTCTTTTTAGAATTTTTAAATTTGTCCTTTATACTATTTTCATCTTTAGTTTGATAATATCCCTCCGCACTTAAAAAGGTAGCCTTCGCTTCTTTGGAAAAGTTGAGGACATTTTCCAAATAGGCTCGTAGATGATAGTACCCCGTGCCTGCCGATATGTTGGTCTGATTTAAATATACGTCACACTGGTTGAATATGGCGTGCAGAAAGTTTGTTTCAGGGTATACAGCATATTTGTCATCGCAGACCGTTCCATCAGAATGGGCTATACGTAGCTTAGCGTACATGTGCACACAGCTTGGATCAAAAAAGTAAGGACCTGAGCTGGGTATCACGAATTCTATAGGTGCACTCGGGGAACTAATTGTGTTTAAAGGGTTAATTGTAATAAAGTCACTGTGCTCAATAGAAACTTGGGTTGGCGGGAGCTCAAAAAAGGACAGCTCCGATTTACAGCATTGTGAACTACATGGGTGGATGAAGCGTGCCATGGCGAAATAGTGACTCCTCTCTCGACAAGTGGTAAACAAACTATGATTCATGAGATCAATATCCTTAGCTTATATCAGTCAAAAAAGTGGTCAACCATAGGTTTCATTCGCTTACAGCATTTCTTTTTTGATAGCCTTTTACGTTTAATACCACGTGACCCCTTCTTCTTCCGGGGAGCCCTCTTCTTCTTCCCGCCACCACGCATTTTTCTCTTTGCATCTTTGATGATTTCGTTCCGTGTACGCTTTAAATGTTTTTTTAGAGCTTCTTTAGGTTTAGCCCCGGCCAATATGTCTTCTGCAGTGTTAAGGCCTGATTGTAGCGCTTTCCTTCCAAGGTATCTGGCACCCCTCTTCAGCAAAGGAACAGCCGTACGTAGTATGGATGAAAAAATGGATCCAAGTCCACTACCGCGCTGGTATCGCATCCCTCGATAGACGGTGAAAGGCTTTCTATCCATTATAACTCAGTGCGTCGAAAGTGTAGCTTCACTGTTAAGCTCCCGTTACCGAATGGGAAGTTTTCGCCCTCAATCGTTCTTATATATATTGTGATATTGGTTATTAAATTAGTTGCGACATTCACATAATGGGGTCTGTCATATGTAATACTCAAACTCCTTCCTCTATGGTTGGGGATGTGAGCAATGCGCAGGCAGCAGGCGTGCCTGGGTATCCCCAACAAACTGGTGCTCCACTATATTACTGTAAATATAGCACATGTCTGGGGACCTTTCAGCCAATTTCTCCATCTTCAATTGATACATTAATCTGGACAAGTTATACTGTGTCTCGTGAAATGTGTCTCTTTGGAAGGCTGCGCTATATCGGCCGTTGGTTAGAATTTTGAACTTTCTATGTTCTTTAAGACGTCTGTTAGTCTTTGATTTTAGGATTAGTGTATGTGCAGGGTTGTTTACGATTTCATATACTAAATCATTCGTAAGGTTTGAGTTTCTTAAACTTACGTTTAAGCCTCTCACAACATCCTCGGCCGAACCATATTGACCCGGCCCTAGTCTTACTTCTGTACTGTAATACCGTGCAATCTTAGTCCGAGCGATGCGCATAGTTTCATCCATAGCTACCCCAGCTTTTTCACACTCGTCAATGTCTCTAAGAATCGTAAAAACGGTTTCTTTATGTTCAATATTTAAAAAGACGGTGTCCAGCTGAATTTCGCATATCCCCACCTCATACGAATCACGACCCAATTCAATGTGCCCATGGAGTTCTGTTACAAAGTTGGCTAGCGTGTTGTTAGGGTGTACAGACAGGGACGAGGAGGACGGGAGTGTGACGTAGAAATGGTTAGGAGCCATGTTGCATACTATTTAAGCTTCATTATTGCATCAGCTTTTATATAGGTGTTGAAGCTTTCTGGGTACCCTAGCCATTTCACCAGGTACATTTTTCTCCTTCCTGAACCTTTGCTTCCTAAAATTTTCTCAATTTTAAACACATTTTTTTCTAAATTAAACGCAACTTTCTGCAATTCCTCGCGGTAAAAGCCTCCTGAGATTTCTTCCCCATTCAAATCTTCAATGTAATACATCATTATCTCACCTTTAGGTCTCACAGCCCTAACTTTAAAAATCTCGCGTGTCCATCCTTGCTCAAAACCCTTTGCGAATTTATTCCCCGAACGCGACAGCCTTACATAATCATTGATTTTGAAGCGCGCAGAGTGTGGTGGTGGTGGTGGTGGTGATCCATCTCTTCTCGGGAGCGTACCTCTTTCTAAAACTTCGTTAGGTGTTGCCCCAATCGTGCGATGGTGTGAGCGGTTGTAGGATGATGCCAATGATTCCAGAATGTCTAGAAATCTGTATGTGTTTTTATGTGTAAAATAACGGTGCATGCGTTCCTTTATGGTGCGCTGAACTCTTTCAGCTAAAGAAGCCTTATGTATAGAATTGGTTGTGTAATAGCTGATATTAAACTCTGTCAACATATTCTGAAAAGCACGGCCTATAAACTCCTTCCCCATATCCGTACAAAAATAGCCAGGAACCCTGTTTTCTTTTAACATTAGCGTTTTGGTGGCTTTAGCAACTGTTTCAGGTGATTTATTTTTCAGAGGAACTAGCCACAGATATCTAGAGAATACGTCTATTATGAATAGAATGTAGCGGTAACCATCGTTATACACAGAATATCTTTGCATGTCTGTTAAATCTGCTTGCCAAATAGAATCAATCGAGGAAGCCGTTGTCTTGGCTGTTTTAAACCTTTTTCTCACAGGCTTATGAAGCGTATAAGCGTCCTGCTCCCTCAAAAATCTTTCAACATCTTTTTTTCCTACTCCGTAAACACTTCTGTACAGTCTATCTACGCCGCCGTAAGAGGATGGGGTAGAAATGTCATAATAGCGTTTAGTTAATACGTTAGCCATTTGCGTATTTTAGAGGCACGTGGGTAGGGTTGGTTTAACCTCTTCTTGCTCCTCTTCAAAGGTGTTACCGCCGGGGGTGACGGCGCCTTCAATTGTGTCACAGGCGTTGCATGTTCCAAGTCTTTTAACCTGTTCAGATTTCCTATCAACGTTTTAGGGACATTTATTTGTTGTAGTCTTGCTTTAATATGCTTCCATCCTGATGGTGATGGCCTATCCCACTTTCTCACCAGATCATGGACAATGTCTACGATATTCGATCCCTGTACCTTTGATCCTTCCACAATGATCTCCCCTGTATCGGTCCATTGTATGGCGGGATCCTCATTCAATAGATTATAAAGACTTAAGCCTTTACTCCTCAATGTAAGTGGGAGGGTATTTTTTAATACATGTTCGATATGTTGTGTGGCTAATCTTTTTGGTTGGTCAGCTGTGTCGTCGGGTACAGATCCTATGTCGCCATCGTCCCCCGTGCTGTGCCTAATAACCACAGGAATCTCTGTAGGGCTCTTATAATTTTCGTACTCGTGAAGAAATTTCTGCAGAGCTTCTTGGTATAAGATTCTTTTCTCATCAGGTGTTTTTTCACTGTTTAATAGGGCTAACAATTCGCTTTCCATTCTTTTAAGTCTGCTTTTACGGGGATCTAGATACGTGTCTCTTTGCAGTGAGGCGTACACCTCGTGGGGAATCACTACCACTTTCTTCATTATATTAATCTAGTCAGTAAAGGACCCAAAACTGAAAATAAGATGGGGAGAAATGACCCTCCTGTTTGTACAATAATTCGTTTTTTCTTCGCTACAGTTTGGCTTTTACGAGCGAGTGCACGTATTATGTTCTTGTAGCGGCGTAGGCGAGCCTTCTGATGGGTTTTCATTGATACATTGCAATTTATAACGTTAAGACAGATTTCACAGATGCATTTTAAAAAGTCGGCATCGATATTTTTAATAAACATCTGCTGCATTGCCCGGGGCAGTCGATGATAGATTTTTATTAATTCACGGTATTTCTTTAGTCTCTTTGTCATTCTGGAATATACACCGTTTCAGGCTCGTTTGGAAATATATTCGTTCGCAGAAGCACTCTAAACGTGTTTCGCGGATGAAGGTCGCAAAGCAAATATCCGTAACGCGTGCTTGTAGCTTCTTTATAAACTTCCAAAAACTCCTTACGCTGATTCGGGAACATTTGATTGGCTAATACCCCAATTTGTGATACATCTCTACGTTGCGCGAATAAGACTAGATATTGCGTATTTAACGACACATCGCGCATGTATCTATTTTTGAAAAATAGATTCTGATTGATGAAGAACACGCTTATGTTAAGATGGTGGGAGAATACTGTAAATGTCTCGGCAAACGTTTTATCCATCTCCAACATGAGATCGTCAATTACAATGATTGTATGTTCATTTCCCTTTAACGAATTAACGTCATATACGCCTTTGTGGAACAAAATATCATCTTGGTACTCGTTGAACACTGATTGATACGTCGAATAGCACCATATAACTTTATGCACAAATTTCGAGAACATCTCCCCCTTTTCTTTAATGATTTTAAGCATAAACACAGTTTTACCACATCCTGTAGGTCCAGATATAATACATGTGGATGGGCTCGTGAATCTGAATTTTTCTACAGAGTCCATTTCTAACACGTCACACTCCTAAGTGAGTCATTTACAAAATATTACAAATTTTGAGTGCTGATCCTTATATTTCTTCTCCCACAGAACCGTGAATGACGATGAGGTAGAGCAGCCCATCATTACGGATGACCTCGACGACAGTGTAGTTGTGATCTCCTCCCCTGAACCCTCACCAGCGATACCGGTAACACGTCCAAAGCGGAGGTATGAGATACCCACGTCAGGTATAAAGCGACCGAAATACGCGTCTGTTGCAGCGGTAATAGATCCCCAACCCTCAACCTCTTACGCAACAACACCCCAGCAGCACCTAATATATCCCCTTATTCATCCGCCGCCCCCCGTTCTGTTAAGTCTACAATAATAGAGCCCCAACCATCAACCTCCTACGCAACAGGGCCCCCATCAGCAGCACCTTCCGCTAATATATCCACTAATTCCGCCCCCCGTTCTGTTGAGGATGGTATAACGCTGGAATTGGTGCGATCCGCAGCCCCCACCCCAGCCTTGACTAGAAATCGGTATAGAGTCAGGGTCGACCCTAGAGTCATGTATAGCAGTGGAATTGAGCGCGGACTACGCCGGGTTGTAGAGCATATTATAGAGTTTGCTCTTCAGAATCGTGACGAGCGTGAAGTCAGGACGAGTCTGTCCTTTGGATTCGGGTCAGATGACGGTGATGTAGACGATTATTGGGTGATAGTGCCATTTAGACGTTTGGCGGCTGAAGATGTAGAATATATATTAGGGCGTATAATGCAAGCCGCCCAAAGTAGTATAGCCTTCAATATGGACAACTTCACGGTAAATATTGACCATGTATACCGTGTTGCGGGTCATAGTGCCATACCGTATACTCTTAACTTCAATTCTCAAGCTATTTATAGACGGCATATAAACGTCGATCGTGGTTGCGGCTTTATAGCAGTACTCTTAGCACGTATGTTTACTGTACAAAATACACGAACTCAAAAAATTTGGTTGCCTACAGTCGTGGAGCGTGCCCGTAAACTAGCTGTAGACTGTGAACTTGAATTTGACTGTAATATGGGTCCTGAAGAGCTGAGAAGGGTAGAACAGGAAATGAATGTCCGCATAGTTGTGTTTGGGTTGGATGATCGTCGTAGGACTGTGTATGTTTTTAAAAGCTGTGTGAGAGATCGTACAAGGCCCCTACTTATTTTAGGATTGTCAGGGACAACGTATCTCCCCATCCGTAATATAAGGTGGCTTTACGCGAGTTATGACAAAAGTCGAAAATATGGGAGACATCATGATTTGTGTAAGGGGTGCCTCGAGTTTGCGGATGATATAGTGAGACATTGTAAAGAATGTCACATGGTATGTGAGCAGTGTAAAAGCACCAAATGTGAAAGCCGTGTAGTTGAAGCTGAGAAGAGAGACTGTGATGTGTGTAGACGCACATTTTTCAATAATAGCTGTTTTGATTTCCATAAATCAATTGGCACGTGCAGGAAAATGAGAATCTGTGAATGTGGTATGTTTCACACAATGGATAATTGGGGAAAATTTAAGCACAAGTGTGACGTAATTCACTGTCCTACATGCCAGGAGGAATATAAGGCGGATGGAGTAAAGCATGTATGTTATATGAAAGATGCTAAGCCTAAAAATAACCCTTGTATAACTGTATACTACGATATAGAAACATATACGAACGCTGAAACCAAAGAGGTAATTCCACATTTACTTGTGAGCCAGACTATCTGTGATGAGTGTATGGATATCGAATGTGACGAGTGCCCCAAATGTGGTAAACGGACAAACGTTTTTAAAACGAATGTCAGCGATAGTCCTGTGAAACTATTTGTGTCCTATATTGTCAAGTTAGCCGACAAGTTCAAAAAATGACTGTGTATATTCTCGCCCATAACGGGGCAAAGTTTGACACGCAGTTCCTTTATAAGGAGTTGCTTGAACACGAATCCTCTGAGATATTTACAGGTGATCCATTGAAAAGAGGCAACAAATTAATACAGATGCAGATAAGAGGCAATGTACAATTTAAAGATACTTTATTATTCACACCTTGTAAATTAGCAAAGCTACCCAAGGTGATGGGAGTAGCAGCTGAAGTTTCCAAAGGATACTTCCCATACACTTTCCTCACCAGCGAGACTTTAAACTACGTAGGCCCACCACCCCCCAAACATTATTTTGACTGTATGGATGAACGTGAAGACTTTGATCGATACTACGACAGTTTTAATGAAAGTAACCCTTATAATATAGCTGATGAATGTGAGCGTTATTGCGTGAATGATGTGCGCGTGCTTAGAGTATGTTTCCAGGCCTTTAGAAGGATGTACATAGCCCGTTTCAAATGCGATCCACTGCAAGTCGCAACCACCATCGCATCATTATGTTTTACGGTGTTCAAGAATAACTTCATGCCGAAAGACACCTTAGCCATTATTCACCGAAACAATCCCCGCAGTTACGGGCACAAGGCTATTTACTGGCTCATACACCTACAGCAACAGACAGGTGTATACATAAAGCACGCCCGCAACACGGGTGAAGTACCCATTAAGATTAATGGACGTGTTTTTTGGGTTGATGGGTTAAGTGAAAACCGTGTCACTGGTGTGAAGACTGTGTACTCCTTTAACGGTTGCTGGTGGCATGGATGCCCCCGTCCTGAGTGCGGAGTCACCGGAGATATCCACGGTAGGTCTCCTGCCGACTGTCTTGCATCGACCCGCACCCGCGATCAACTTATAGGATCACAGTTCACTCACAAAGTCTTGTGGGAGCATGAATATGATGCACGGATGGAGACAGACGAGGTGTACCGTGAGGAAATAAAAGCGATCAAGCGTTCAATGGTGCTGGATCCTCTCAAATGTGGTGATAGCTTGTTTGGAGGACGTACAAATCCTTTCAGACTATACTTCCCACCTACGGAGGGCGTGAAGCTCCATTACTACGATTTCTGTTCTTTATACCCATACGTGATGAAGAGCCATCCGTACCCCGTGGGCGCTCCTGAGAAACTGGTGGGACCTAGCCTACCATCCATCAATGAATTTTCAAAAAATTTGAATGATCGTTACTTTGGGATCTCTTTCGTAGACGTACTCCCCCCACGCAATTTATGGATGCCGATCTTACCTGTCGTTATCGACGACAAGCTCATGTTTCCCCTGTGCGTGAAGTGCGCGGAAGAGGATAACGGCGATGTAACCATATACCCCACCAGCGTAAGATCAGAGGCGTATATACAAGTCCTGAGTTGGCCCTAGCCGTGCGCCATGGTTATAGAATACTGAAGATACATGAGGTGTGGAGGTTTCAGAAGCTACCCAACCTTTTCACACCATATATAAACACCTTTTTGAAGGATAAGGTTGAGGCATCAGGGTATCCGCGAGGAGTTGATACCGAAGATGAAAAGTCTGCCTATATTCAACGTTACCGCGACCGCGAAGGTATACAACTTGATCGTGTCCAAATTGTAAAGAATCCTGGCAAGCGCTTTAGTGCAAAGTTGTGTCTAAACAGTCTATGGGGAAAATTTGCGCAGAATACCGGCAGAGGGAGCATTCATTTGGCACAAAGTTATAGCGATGTCTGGGATTATGCCAATGCCCCCGATAAAGAGGTCATGGAGATCGTAAATGTAGGTAATACTTACGTAATAAAGTACAACAACACTGAATTTGCCACAGATACCTCAAGGGTTACAAACATACCTGTGGCCAGCTTCACAACAGCCTACGCCCGTATAAAACTTTGGGGTCTATTGCATCTCTTGGGCGGAGAGTATTGTATGCCGATACAGATAGCGTGATATTCACAGAGAGGGAGGGTGAATACATGCCCACTATTGGGGAGTTCCTCGGCGAGCTCACTGATGAGATCAAGGATGAGTATGGGGACAACGCATACGCCGACTCTTTTGCCTCAACAGGACCTAAGACTTATGGGGTACGGGTCAGGGTGGGGGAGGAAATGAAATATATCGTGAAGGCAAAGGGTATTACGCTCAACCATGCGAATCGGGAGGTTGTTAACTTTGAGTCGTTGAAGGATCTAGTATGTTTGGATGAACAACCTCCCAACTAATTGTAGGCACCCACAATTTTCGGGCGCAGAAGCTGGGGGGCGTGAAGGAACTTAGGGGTACGATGGTGTGCCGTAACACCTATAGGAAACGTTACCAGTTACCTGGTACCTATGAGACCGTACCCTTTGGATACCATGATGCTTCTAACTCACACGTCTTGTATATAATCGTATCTATTTGTAAATATATATATATAACTTGAATATCTCGTTTATTAAATCGTATTTGTAAATATATATACTTGAATATCTCGTTTATTAAATAAATCATGTTTCAAATAGCGTTTCACTTTCTCCTTTGTGTGTGTGTGTGTGTGTGTGTGTGTGTGTGTGTGTGTGTGTAGGTGAAAGTTCTAAGCTCCGCCCACTGTAAGACCGTGAGTCATGCTACTATCTGGGAATCCCTGCGTGGTCAGTCGACCGCAGTAAGCCCGAGAGATCAGACGTGTATTCAGATCAGACGTGTATTCAAATGGCTACCTTTAATATTGCTTGTACTACGTTTACGAAATGGTATTCAGTAAAGTGCCAGGATGTGGTGGATACCGAAAAACTTCCTATTCATCCCTCCTATGCCTCTTTTAAAAACACATTGGATTGTGCGAAGTTCCAAGATGTACAAATACTCTACGGATGTTCTGGTGAGACCGTTGAAGGCTTTCGTTGCACAGACGATGTGCTGAAGTATACTGCAGAGCTAAACTTTATAAAGTCTCACATACACCGTGAAGTAAAAGAAACAACGCGTGCAGAAGAGAAGCAGCAGGTATGGATAATGAGTCTTGCTGATGGGTGGTGTGACAAGCGGTATTACGTCATGCTACACCATGTCGATTACTCATACCCTACGACTGGAAATGTGAATCTCGTGATCATGGACAATCTTAAGTATTTTTATCACTATATTAACGTATATCATGATGAGGTTCGTAGTGAGGTTGTGGCTAGTGCCCTGCGTGAATTTTTAACAGAGTTTAGAGACGAGTATCGTTTGATGGGCAGAAAGGAAAAATATGAACATATGTTCCTCTCAAATAGTGCGCCGGAGTGTGGAGATATTTAGTAAAACGTTCCTAGTTCTTATCCAAAATGTCTGGTGCGTAGGCTGGTAGTGATATTCTTGTACCGGTACAACAATTCGACTTGCGGAACAAGCCCATTCACGTATCATCGAGTCAGCCGCCCGTCGAACCATTCCTGCCTACCTGCGTGCCTCACACGGCTCATAGTTATCTCAGAGCTTGAGCCGAGTGGACGTGCGCTCTTCGAATACGATGGAACTTCCTTTGAGCAGCATTCTCAACGCCTCGTACGATGTGTCCGTGACGAAATCGTTGCGCGTGTTCAGGCGTAATTCCGGTACCATTAGCTATGTACTGGAAACGGAATGTAGACCGACAAACAAACGGGTTTATTTAAGTATCGAGGAGATGAATAGAATCTTTGTGATAGTTGAGAAGTGGAGTGAAGATCGTTATAAAATACCTGCTAACGTAGGTACAAGAAGAGAGCAGATTAGTGACGCACCCTCATACGCCGTTGTATGTACGTTGTGTATAAATAACGATCGGCCGTGCATTGATATACGGTTGATGTGGAAGAATGCTTCTGATAATAACGCTCTTATTCCTACGCGAAACCGTTTCATCCTCGACAGAATGTTTGAAATCGTCGGATTCCGTAAACTGAAACCTATATTAGACGCGCGTGTTACGGACATGCTTTATTTTGATACAGTACTTGAATACGCATACACCGCTCTGCTCGATGGGTTTACCGAGTGTAGGGCTGGTGAGAATGGTCTAGTGCTGGATGTTTATTTAAAAAGTTTAGACTCTTTGAAATACCATGAACTTTGGTACAAAGCAATTGATCGGTACAAGGCTGAGCTCACCTACACCGTTCACCCTGAAGAACTATTTCTTTATATAACGCGCAGTTGTCGTAACGATTTAGAAGATTATTTCAATTGCCGCTATGTTGAGTGAGTTCACGATTGAAAAGCTCGAGTCGGTAGAAATAAACCCTCGATTGGAAAAGCGTTCTTATAAACTTGTGTTTAATAATGTAGCTAACGATGAACTCTTTGTGCGTGCTTTTGATTGTATTCTAGACGTATTTAAAGATGACTTACCAACCGGTTGTAAAGTGGGAACAAAAATAGTACTGAACGATATGAAAGCCCTTCATATCGAATACAGGTTTCCCTATACTTTAAGCGGTGAAATATTATTAAGCCGCATATACTGCGTAATGCAGAGCAATAATGATGTAATTGTAAACTCGATTAAGACCGAGTTTAGTATTTTGAAAAAAAAGTGAATTGTATTTATATTTTGCTTGACATTTCTCCTGTACTGATTATACGCATATTTCTATTGAAATGTATATTTATTTGAAAAGTATATTTATTTTATAAATATATCTCCATAATTGTGTGTGTGTGTGATATTTCTCCTGTACTGTTATGTACATATTTCTATTGAAGTGTATATTTATTTGAAATGTATATTTTATTTTATATATATCCATAATTGTGTGTATATATTTCTGTTATACGCATATTCCTCAAATGTATATTTATTTTCTATATATTTATAATAAAAAGAATGATGCAATGTTGTTTACTTAATTGTTATGCCTTCTACTACCGGTATTCGAAATATAATAATGTATACAGTGGTATTGCGGTATCTGGCAACATTTAAGCCTTCTAAGCCAACTGGCTGATTAGAGTCTATAATAATGTATACAATAATACTGCTAAAAGAGGTATCTGGCAACTCAAGCCATTTACAGCCAACTGGCTGATTAGGCGTATATAATAATGTATACAATAATACTGCTAAAAGAGGTATCTGGCAACTCAAGCCATTTACAGCCAACTGGCTGATTAGGAGCCTATAATAATAATAATGTATACAATGGTACTGCTAAAAAAGGTATCTGACAACCATTTACAGCCAACTGGCTGATTAGGAGTCTATAATAATGTATACAATGGTATCGCGGTATCTGGCAACTCAAGCCATTTACGCCAACTGGCTGATTAGGAGCCTATAAAACAACGCCAACTCGGCTGAAGTCTTAATGTGCACTTGGCTCCTGCCAGGTGAACACCTCTCCTCCTTTCTCTCCTCCTCTCTCTCCTTTCTCTTGGGGATAACGCCGCCTCCAAGTTTCCCCCCACTCCCCTTTGCAACAACCCCCTTTGCAACAACCCCCTCCCCCTTTGCAACATTACATAATAACCTGCAACATTCTTGCACTCTCCCCTTTTGCGGCTATACTACTTACAACATTTCAGGAACATGAGAAATTTTCTGGGGTTCATTAGCAGATTTTTGATTATATTTCGATTGTTTGTAAATATAGGTTTACGGGCTTTTTGCTTTGCTCGCTTCGCGCTAAAATAGGATTACGTTACAGTTAAGGGACAAATCGAAAAATAAATCTTAAAAGATATTAATTTGTCAGATTATAAGTCGCCGTATAGGATTGTGTTAAATTTCAAAATAAGCAGAATTCGTTTAACTGAAATAGAAAAGTGTGTTGTAAAATTTTTTATAAGTTTTTTTTGTATTTTTTATATACTCATTAATTATATACTTACTTATTAACTAATACGTATTTATTAGTTATATATATAATTACATATATTTATATACCCATAACTTTGGTAGGTAAGCTGATTATTTTTTTTCTCCTCTCTCTTCCTTTCGGTCATTTCACGACAATTCCGACATATTTGATAAAATGGCTATTGTATCGTACTTAAGAAGAATTTCTTGTAGGCCTATCGTAAAATATTGTTCGGAGATTAACCGTTATTACGGTATGTCTATTGAGTGTAAATTTTTAGTTATTTAACAAAATTTTCATTGGTTTAACATAAATAAGCATAGGATTTTTCTTTAATAAGCACAAATGTTGTGCGTGGATTCTAAATTGTGCTTTTCACGCATAACATTGAATTTATTAATTATATGCCTAAAAGCGGCAGTAAATTTTATTTTTATTTTGGCGGCCAATGTGAGTTACGGTACACATTTTACTAAATCTGGAAATTATAATTTTTTGAATTACAGAAATTTGTGTAGAAAATTTTCTTTACGTTTTATGAATTCATTCAATAATCAATTTTATTTGTACAAGTAGGCCGATTTTTATTTTTCTTGCCAGTTCAATGACAATGGTAAAATTTTTAGTCCAAATTTAGATTGTATTCTAAAAAGGATGTTTTAATTTGGAATTAGAAATGAAAAAGTCCTTTTTTTTAGTTCGAGCGTTTGCATGGAAAATATTACGAAATTATGTTAGGATATAATGCAGTTTCATTCGGTTAGGGATATTTGTATAGAGGTTCGCTTACAAACAAAGCGACCGCTCTTAATTGTGTAATGTGTTGTTTTTGTTTACAGTGGGTGCGTGTATTTTTTTAGTACATATGATCTATTCTTATTTAGTATAACGATAAAAATTTGTATTTTCACTTGGAAACGATAAATTACTGAGATTTCTGTGATTTGAAAACCATACGGGGGTTTCTGTTGAAGGAGAGAGTTGTCTCTCAGATGTAATTTGCGAATTGCAAGTTCAATTCTTATGAAATTTGACGTTTCAAGTTGGAATTACTGTAGTAAAATAATTTTTGGTAGTAATATTTAAATTTTTTTTACTTTTTAATAACTGTTTAGAAAATTATTATTGTTTAAACCTTCAGTCGGAGTTAACTAGTGCATTTGAAACATTGACTCAAGTGTACACTCGGAAATGGAGCCTCATAGATAGCCAGTAACGTTTTTGTGGCGTCTTTGTGTGCTCCTCCTCAAAGCAAGAGGGTTCATGATTGTCAGAGAATGGATGACATGAAGTTTCTGGGGTTCATTTTTGTCTTTTGTATTTAGAGGTATTGAGGTGATTTCTGACGATAGTTTGAACAATAATATTTCTTAAATTATACTAACAGTTACTATGTATGAGCGCTTTTATATTTATACTGTACAATTTTGGTTCGTACATTTTATGACTTCTTTTTATCTTCGATGTAACTGCCATAAGTGACATTAGTGGTGGCTAGATGTGATTAAATTTTTGCGAAATTTTTAGATTTGTCATTTTTTTTCCGTGAATTTGGCCAGAGCAAATGTGTAGTTAGTATTTCGAAGTGAACTGTCGAAAGAATTTGATAAATTAAATATGAAATGATAAGCAGTACAGAAACACATTTAGAATACTTTTTTTTCAAAATTTGGAGAAGACTCAGTTGGGGGTCAACCAAGTTGAATCTGAGTTCCATCAAGTGAGTTTAGTCGACCGGATAGGTGATCGATCACCAATGAGAGAGAGAGAAGAGAAACCAGAATGCGCATGGACTTGGCGCAGGATGGTTTCGGAAGCGAAGAGAAAGAAGAGAGGAACCGAATGCGCATGGACTTGGCGCAGGACAGTTTCGGAAGAGAAGAGAAACTTCGTATGCAGGGTCTTGGCACACGAAAGTTTCGATCGAAGATGGTCTACTGGTATTTTTCGGGCAGTAGCTGGTCACGCTGCTCGAATGCTTCGCTAAATATGTGTTGTAGCACTCGGTAGACAAGCCGCGCGAGCTTGAACGAGTACCTACGACTGTACTGTCCATACAGACATACAGTAGGTTCGTTGGGAAACGGCCTACGGCGGAGTCATCGTTTGATTGTTGCCAGTGGAAGAGTCTTTCAGCTGGACGTAGGAAGAGCAGCGTTCACCGACAAAAGTGGAGATGAGACAAGGCGAGTTTCTTCATCGACTTCTAGAATTGCAAATTCCGTCCAATTCCAGCGCGTGGTCCCGCTTTCAGATATCTCCCCCCCCCCTGATCCTTTTAGAATTGGACGTCTCTTGTTTTTTTTTTCGCCATTGGAGAGAGAGCGGAACCATTATAGCGTGCTGCCTTGTTGCATGTTGATTGATGCAATCCCTTGCATTCTAGCGAAGTGAGTAGGAGAGCTGCGATTGAAAATTGAAATCCGTTGTCAGCGTGCGGAGTGTCATCTAAACAACGTCCAGCAAATAAATGTACTGATTATTATCTAATGAAATTATAAGTGAAAAGGGTCCGATTATTGCCCATATTTGTTGTGTTTTTCGTGAAATAGTATGTGCGCTCTTGGTCAGTATTTTATGTAAACTTTTTCTTATATTTTTTCTATGTTGCCCTGATAGTAACTGTATAACTATACAAATAATTGTTTCGAATGTAAAGCGATCGTTGATGAGAAATCGCGGGAATAGATTGTGAACTTGAGATTTGTGTGGCCACTGTAAGAAAATTTTCCGTTATTTTTTTGGCATGTATATATTAGTTACAGGTTGTAATTTAATTATTAGAGTGAAATGTTATTTTATGCAAATGTGAAAATAAAGTTTTCGGTTTTTATAATATGATACAATATATGTATGGGAATTGTCATTCTATTATTTCTTGTCTATTTCTAAACTTTGAATTGTTAAAGGAAAAAAAAAAAAAAAAAAAATGGCAAAATATGTAAGTTTGTTGAATAAATTTATTGACATTGTTAAACGATATTAATAAGTTTTACTAATGGAAAAACTTATTTTCAAGGGGGTGATGCGAGTGTAGTAATGCTTAGTTAAGAATATAAATTTCTGTTTGATTAATTATTATAATGTTTAATATAAATTGTTTAAAATGGGTATAGTTGGTAGTTCTGAACAGGGACCCAAGAGAGCAGATTATAACACATAATACTCAGTCTTGAAGCAGCGCGTTACGTGATAGGTTGACGAAATGTAACGTAAAACTAATTTAGTGAGTGTCCCTCTCCGACCTAAATATATTTAGTAATATTTCATACTCGCATACCCCTAATTAACTAAACCAATTTCGAAATCAATAAAACGTAATAAGTGTTAATAAAGAGTATTAATATACCTTCCCCCGCCCCCCTTTGCCTTATAACGGTTTTAGAGTCAGAACTCGGCGTGGCTACCGGAAACTATACGAAGAAAGTGATAAATGAAGCAAAGAGCCGATAGAGAATAAATAGAGATAATAATAAAGTAGGAAGAAGCGTAAATAAATAATGAAGAAAATAAATAATAAAACGTAGTCACTACAATTGGCTGAAGAAAGGGAAGAGAATGAAGACACTAAACAAGAAGATAGTCCAGAAGACCCTCCAACAAACGCTCAGATGCGAAAAGCTCTGCAAATACTTCGTCGCGGCGTGCAACACCGATCTGCTGAATTTCAAAAGCATTATGATTATGAGCGCTTTATTAATGACTTACTGCAAACAAACCGCAGGCAAACAACACTAGATGAATTTCGACAGTAAATATTAAAGGTATGAATTTTTTAAATTGTTTTATTACTGCCTTTTAACTATTTTAACTTTTCTGTTTTAACACACACCGCTTTATGTTATCAGTCGGTTATTATCATCAATATAGCTTCGTCCCAAAAGTGATTATAATAAGCGGATTCTACTATATATATATATATATATATATATATATATATATATATATATATATATATATATATATATATATGTGTGTGTGTGTGTGTGTGGAAAAGGTTTTCACAGGAAATAAATTTTTGTTAAAATTTAAAAATATTATTCTGTTCGCATAAATTAAAGTATTAATCCTTTAAAAGATATTTTTCTGCTCGTATAAATTAAAATATGAATCCGTTAAATTCTTAATATTTGTATAAATTGCCTCGATGCCCGATAGATTCTCTGGCATCCTTTCGATAAACCTAACGATGCTCTCCACATTTGCCGCATCTATAATCTTAAACAGACTAGTAGCATGGGCGCAAAATGGACGAGTGCAAGAATGTTGCAATGAGATAATTATCAATATTGCAAGATGTTGCAAAAGGGGGTATGTTGCAAAGGGGAGGGTGTGCAATGAAGGGGGAGGGGTATGCAATGAAGGGGGGAGAGGGTTATGCAACAACTCAATGTTGCCAAAGGGGAGAGGGGAGGGAGCTTCGGGGAGGAGAAGGGAGGATGACCTCCCCCCAAAGGGGTAGCCTTAACCTAAGAGAGGAAGAGAAAGGAGAGACGGAGGAGGTCTTTTGGGGAGAAGGCGGGATGTCCTCACCCCCCCAAAGGGAAACCTAACCTAAGTCTTAACCTAAGAAGGAAGGAGAGAGAGTTCTTTATTCCACCGGAGTCCGCATCATTATGAGCGTCCTGAAGCCAAGCAGGTGTTATATTAGTGGAAGAATTTTAGGATAAATATATTCAATCGACCTATCAAATTAGCAGGAAGTCGAAACTTGGTACACTTGTAAACTGAACCCTACTGATGAATATATTAAAAGTCCCAACAAATCCAAGTTGTGCTCCAGCCGCCATCTTGGAAAATGGCGGCCGAATTTCGGTTTTTTGGAAATAACTTCAGACTCGTAAAAGATACGAAAATTTACCAAGAGAGCAAAATCATTCTACATAAAAAGGCAAACATTTTCTGTTCCTAACTTTGTTTTGTACGATGAAAAATAAAAATGTTACGCAAAATACAAAATTCCTTTATTCTATGAATCAGTGCAGACTTGGTTAATGGGTAGAAATTCGAATATTTTGTTGCAATTTATTATTTCAGAACCATGACAGTTTGTTTTTTATAGGTAGTTTGGTAAAAAAGTAAAGCACAACAGAAAGAGCTAGAGAAAAATACTGTAATGTAATTTTTTTGATGACGGGTAGGAGCTAAGTTATCGGTTTGGAGTAACATTATTTAAAACAGTTATTTTATTCCTTCATTAGACATCTAAGTATTGAAAATGGAAATAATTATGAATGCTATTCTCAATACATACATTACTAATATATTTTAGGTAAAATATAACATGCATTTTTCCTTATCTTGTATACTGAAGAAAAATGTAACATAGGAAGAATTTTCATGTATTGATGATGACCATGATGTTCAGACAGGTTTTATGGATTGAACATAAAATAACATCTTATTGAATGGTCACAGTAATCCTTAGACACTTGGGAACATCACTATAGCTAACTACAATCGTCTGTTGTTACCTAAAATGAAAATGTAGTAATCTAAGTCTTGGAGTGCAACGCAGTAATACAGTATATAGCTTTAACACTAAGGCACTGTGTGACATCTCTAATGTTGAATAAAGTCATCTAACATGAGCTAGGAAATAAAATGTAATTGTGTCTCCCTGTTTTAAGTATAATTTTCTAATTACTACGCAAAAATAAGCTAGATTGTACATTTATTGCATTTGTGTAGTGTCATATTGCAACACACTCAGTTATCAGTTGTCTAGTAGCGTTTCAACATAAGAGTTCTCGCAGGTAGTTCCTTCACATCCTCCACACATCGCTGAGCACAGCAAACCAAACTGTATGCACTTGCATCTCTTGGTGCATCCTAGCTTGCAGTTACATGAAATGAGGTTAAGAAGTTGTGATGGAGCGGCTTCCTTGGTAGTAGGGACAGGCCTCAGTGATTTCCCTGTCATGGACCATCCCCACTCTGTTGGCTCCAGGCAGTTTCCTAACCATTCTTGGACCTGCAAGTACACTCTGTATGAGTGTTGCTCTGCTGCACTGGTCGGAGGTAGGGATGCTAGTTGAAAAGATGTATCTAACTTCTTTTTTGTTACTATGCGATTATACATGAAGTATCTTAGCTCATCCAAGGACTTTGATTTTGATCCGTACATTTTTAAGAGGAACTTTTCCCCAGCAGCTTTGATATCTTCTTTACTGGCATCCTTTTGGTTAAATATTTTCATTTCTTCTCTCATTTCTGTATGGTTCTGTAGAAGTTGGAGACCTCTAACTTTTCCTTTTTTATACAAAGCTGATGTGGTATCGCATCCAGTCGTGGCGTGAGCAGATAGCAAAACTTCACAAGCCTTCCCCATGTTTTTTTCTCACTTTGGATGCTGAAAATACGGGGTGTGCTGTTTGATTTCCCTGGTTTGAGAAACCAAATTTCAAAGTCTTCCTGGGCTAGAGCAGTTAGAAGCACTAGAAGATCCGTATCCTGGCCAACAACTACTGTTTGATTTTTGTGTTTAGCTTGATCTAGAGCAGCCTTAACAATAACAGTATCTGCATCACTCTCCGCCTGAACAACAGAATAACCTTTGATCTTCATACTAGACACAAGAGATGCAATCAGGGCCCGTTTGTTGTTTCTGTTAGCAAGAAAATCTGATTGTGGTATAGTGGTTGGTGTATTCTCATTAAATATGATATCTCTAGAAGTTCTTTTTGCTGCTCGTCGCTCTTGCTCGGCTGTCTTAGTGGTTTCTCTGTCAGGATAACCATCAAACACCACTGTACAGTTTTTACCGTAATTGCTCTCTACAGAGGTTGTATACAAGTCAAACAGCTGACCAAATGTAGCGGGTTTTGGCCAAACAACGCAATGAAGAAGGTTTCCTCCATCTAAAATGTAGTGAGGATTGGCTGGTAAAGCTAACATCTCGTTGTGCGACTGAAAAGCATTGATCAGAGAAGACTTTGTGCCTTTTCTTAACAATGTTGAGTCAAATAATGATGGAGGCACACTTGCCAGCTCATACTGAAAGTACCCTTTAACTTCTGTTTTGCTTATGTCCAAACATATCATTCTGTGGAAGAGTTCTTGTGGGGAATGCAGGATTACAGTTTTTTCTTTCATCTTTATTGTGCCAGATGACAGGTTAGACAAAGGAACTACTTTCTTCTTCCTTTGCAGTCGAATATCAGAGAAGCTATGACTTGAGAGTGCTTTCATTGTTTCTGTACCAATCTCTAGTGCCCTATCACATGTTATTGATGAATCTGCTATCAACCCATTTGAGAGATTTACCAACTGTCCTGATAATTGACCAAATGGGTTATGTTCTTTTAGCCAGCAAACAAATGTCACAAAGTCGTTTAAATCTCTTGTTTGACGAGATGTTCCAGATTCTATGTTCTGATGACTAATTGTTACACTTATTCCTGCGAACTCTGATAACGTTCCAGTTATTTCACCACAAGCTGGAGCAGACAACACCCATCTCTGTAAAGTTGAATCTGTGATTCCCCGACCATGTGTAAGTCCACCTATTGCTTTAAAGCTACGCATTAAAACTTGCTCAATGTACATATCTGTTGACACACCAGACCAGAATCTGTCACTGCGCCTGATTGTGAAGTAACCATCTTTCGTGAATCTTTGGAAGTCCTCAGATGACATTTTGTTGGGCAAATCTTCCATCAAAGTTAGATACAGATGGGCACATTTTGCATAGTGTATATGACCTGCACTATGAAAGTAAGGAAGCATATATTTGACAGTTTCAATATGCAAATTCCAGTCTGCTGTTCGTTCTGCTCTTATAAACTGAAGGATAAGCATGACTTGCTGAAAATACTGAAGCCATAACTTAGGTGTTTTGCCTGAATTCTGCATATCTTTTTTTACTTTCTCAAACAGATTTATGTAGTTCTCAATAGCACACACCAAAAAACATCTTCAGAAGTTAGTGCCTTTGCTGAATACTGTTTTGATATTTCACACAGTATGTTTTGTGATTCTTCAGCTTTTGAAGCCAATTCGTCATGAATGAGAGTAAAGAGTGCTGCAGCTGTTAGAATATGAGCACGTACGGCTCTGGCATATGAATGGCCTTTCATCATGTGGGGTACAGTCGCTTTTCCATAAACAGTTTGCCACAACTTCTCAATCCCACTACCACTCATTATATGTCCTACTGCTCCCATGTATGACATCAACAAATGAAAACCTCCTAAGCGAACAACTATTGAAGATACAAGACTAGCAACTGGTTCTGACTCAACAATATCTACAGACTTCAAGAACAAGGGTTGGTCAAAAGTAACTACACATGCCTGATTATGACTTTGGCTTTCTTTTGCGGCAAACATCAAAGCTGAGTAAAGGGTTGTCAGATTTCCTGGTTCTAGATTTATGAAAGGCACTGTCAGCACACGACTTACATTCCATGTTCCATTTGTAACTGCATATTTCATATAGCCATTCCAGCTTGGTAATTTATTTTGAACTTCACTAAATCCAGCCAACCACAGAACATCAAGTTTGAAACCTCTGCGAACTACATCTCCATCTTCATGTGTTATGTCACTTAAGATTATGCTCTTCAAACCTGATGTGGGAGGTTTTTTGTAAGGGATAATGGGTATTTGATTTGAAGTAGTGTCACATTTTTCACCAATATTACGTGCTAAAGGAGGGCATTTCGAGACAGAGTTTCCTGGAGTAACACACTTTATTCCTCCAAGTGCATGAAAGGTACCCAAACCATCCAGGGTTCTTGTGTTCACATCAGCATTATCAAAGACAAACTGTATAAATGCATCTGGTTGTACTGTTGACCGTGGGCTATTAACAGCACAATTTAGGAAGTTTGTGGCTTCTTTGTATGAAGAGCATGCACCCACAGCATGCAAAATGTCTATTAGATGTCTTGATCCATAATTGCGATATAGGTGTACAGAAAGTCCCAAATGCAGTGGAGATAGGAATGAACGTGGCCTCATAGCAGAAATTATCGAATGGTTGATAAAAGTTCTCTTGCGATCTATACTTTCAGGTGTAGGTTGAGTTTTAGTTGAAATAAGAATCTCAGTGAAAGCTGTAAGTGTCGGGGGAACTAAAGTCTGACCCTCAGCCTTCATGTCATCAATGTCTGGGTACATGCTACAATCATACACTGTTTTACAAATGTCTTCTTTGATGATTTTTGCAGCTGTTTCAACAATACGTAATCGTTCACTAGTCTCATCTGTCTTCTTGTTTTCATACCATTGTTCTGTTAAAATCCTCCGTCCTGTGTGAGTGAAGCTAAATATGTTATGTCGGGAATGCAGATCTGTACAGATTATGCTTGACTTGTAGTGTGAAAGGAACTTACACTTAAGCCAGTGGTCACTGTAAAGGTCTTCTTTTTGTGCACCAGAAACTTCCATCATAATATCTTTCAGCTCACTCAAACTGTACTGACACTCATCATTACTTTCAATGTATTCCAAAAGTTTTTTGAAAGCAGACGAAGCTACTGATTCTTCTGGACGTCCTGCTGAATCTCTTTGTGCAATGCGCTTGAATGTGCTGTAACATACAAAGTGATAACGACCTTCTTCTGCTACTAAATCAATGGAATTTGCAATACGTGAATATACTTCCTGCCCCCAACTATCACTGCGCTGTTCACAAATTGAAATAATTTTTTCTCGAAATTCAAGAGTAGCCACATTATATACAGTGAGGCGTCTATTTTTTGAATGTTTTGTGTCAGGTAAACTTGCTTTCTCTCCACAAAATATACAGTCACTTAGAAAGTTAAATGTCTTTATTTCTGAACGAAGAACTCTGTTGGCTTGTGAAGTTGATTGTTCTGAAGGTTCCTTATTGACAGCAGCTATACTGTGCTTTCTTGTGTAGTTTCTCCGACAGATTTTGTGTACTGGTACACTCTTCAGTTCCTGAAATGTCTTGTATTTATCATCTCCTCTATCTTTGCTTGCTTGAATCAGAGTCTTGATCCCTCTTTCCACAAATACCCCGCTTCCCACATCGATCTCTTCTGCACATATCAAGCACTTCATCTTGACTCATCAATAGCGTCCATTACCTGAAAAGAAAAGAAAAATATTAGTTCGTCTGTCATTCACTTTGAACTATTACTTCGGTATATTAACTCATAACCTCCGATTGAGTGAATAAATGTTACAGATGAATCCGTAGATATAATCATAATTAAGAGTATTTATTAGAAGTAGAATATAGGAAATTAGGGACAGAGTTGCCCATATCTGCTAGAAACAAGAAAATGTATTGGTATAAATATTTAGAAAACCAGGTACTGTCACAATTTATAATGACTTCTAGATTATTATCATAATATTTCAGTGTTTGTAAATCTTAAGTGTTTGTGTAAATAACCACCAAAGGTTTTTCTATGTTCACTGATAATACAATATGATTGTATATTTCACCAGACACAATTACACGCTTCACAAAACACAGATAAACCGTTACTGACAAGGCAGAAACAGCAATGTCCTGTTGCCAGTTTGAAAAAATTTATTAAAAAAATTTAAAAATTTAAAGAAAAAAATTAATTAGTTATTTAAAATATATAAAGACAATAGAAAATTTTATACTAAGTATATTTTAGACGTTAAAAAACTAGAATATTTAATTACATTTAATTCTAAGATACAAAATATACATTTACAAAAGTTATTTTAATTTACGAAGGCAAATTTTATTAATAAAGTTTTCTTATTTTAACATATTTTTTTTCTTATCTGTAGATTTGTTTAAACACATATCAAGCACTTCATCTTGACTCATCAATAGCGTCCATTACCTGAAAAGAAAAGAAAAATATTAGTTCGTCTGTCATTCACTTTGAACTATTACTTCGGTATATTAACTCATAACCTCCGATTGAGTGAATAAATGTTACAGATGAATCCGTAGATATAATCATAATTAAGAGTATTTATTAGAAGTAGAATATAGGAAATTAGGGACAGAGTTGCCCATATCTGCTAGAAACAAGAAAATGTATTGGTATAAATATTTAGAAAACCAGGTACTGTCACAATTTATATTTCTACTAGCTCGTTCCTGTGAAATATTTTTTCACAAAATCACCCATACAAAGTAAGAGAGGTTTCTGAAAATAGGCAGTCATAACAAAACATTCGCTTTTTTACCTACAAACCCAGTTTGAACGTCGTGTCCGCATTGATTCATAGAATGAAAAATCTTTGGTTTTGCATAACTTTTTATTTTTCATCGTACAAACAAAGTTGGAACAGAAAATGTTTGTCTTTTTATGTAGAATGATATTGCTCTCTTGGTATATTTTCGTATCTTTTACGGTTCTAAAGTTATTTCCAAAAAACCGAAATTCGGCCGCCATTTTCCAAGATGGCGGCTGGAGCACAACTTGGATTTGTTGGGACTTTTAATATATTCATCAGTAGGGTTCAGTTTACAAGTGTACCACGTTTCGACTTCCTGCTAATTTGTTAGGTCGATTTTCCTAAAATTCCACCATTTATTTTATTTACACGAGTTGCCAAATAATGTTTTTATTCATATGAAGGGATTACCAGATACCACCATTTATTTTAATTATGTTGAGATGTATCTTATTAGGGAGAGTTGGCAGATATCGCCATTTATTTTAATTCACACGAGTTGCCAAATAATGTTTTTATTTATTAAAAGCAAGTGGACTTTCTCCTCAAAGTGGTTCAGAGAGAGAATTAATTATTTAAACGAAACCCAATATTAACAATAAAAGAAATACACTAGACAATTGGCTTAGCAAAAGAAATCGTTCCATTAACATATTCTCTGAGAATAATATTCAATTTACCATTCGCTTTCAGTTATTCTAAAACCTTAGAATGTATACTGTCTATTTACTTTTGACAATCCTTTCTCGCCCGAAATAAATAAAACACCATTACATCATTCTGTTTATTCAGACGATTTATTGGAAATATATGGAAGATAAATATACACTCCTATACATACGATGGAATGATCAAAAATAAAATAAAAATATAAGAAATACGAAACGTATAATTATCAAAATAATAGTTCAGGTGAAATATACACACACAGTTGTATTAAATAATGACCGACTTTCTCCTTAAAATTGTTCAAACAAAGAAGTAATTTATTTAAACGTCGTTCTGTCTATTTACTTTTGACAATCCTTTTTCTTATACGAAGTGATTGAAAAAACAAATTGCATCATAAAAAATAAAAAATACACAACCTTATATATAAAAGAAAAACAATACACATCAAAAGAACTAATTTAAACGTCGTTCTGTCTATTTACTTTTGTCATTCCTCTGTATATATGTATATAATATATATATATATATATATATATATATATATATATATATATATATACAAGATGTCTTCACAACATCGTATATTATTTTTAATTCATTTTATTAATTTCATCAAATTGAGAAATCTACACACACACACACACACACACACACACACACACACACACATTTATATTAAATTTCCATATGAAACAGATTAATAATATGCCGAAGATATACTAAAATGTATATTAAAATTATTTTCACATTATGTGAGACGAGGAAGAATGGAGAAAGGAACGGGTAAGAATCAATCATGTTTAGCCAGAAGCTTTTTGAAGGCAGCAAAGGCTGACCACAAAGTTCCATTTGGCCTAAATTCATCCATACAGCTTAGAAAACCTCTCTCCACACCTATTATTATTAGCATCACTGTTATTAAAACAATATAAAATATACACAAGCATCACGTGATTGTTTTCCAATGGGCTAAATTATTTTTAAAATATAAATAAAGGATTGAAAAGAAAAACAAATATATATATGTATATTTTATATACATAATCTATTTTATATATATCTATATTATATCTATTATATATATATATATATATATATATATATATATATATATATATTATATATATATATAATATATATATTATATATATACACACACAGAGATTTTTGTCAAAGAAAGTGAGGACGGCGCGCACACACACAACACACACACACACACACACACACAGAAAGAAAGTTTTGTTTATTCTATATGAATATAATATTCTCAGAAGTATATTGGAACTCATTTACCGAGTTTATGACGACCGTAAGTAGTCACTGCAAAATTAAAAAAAATATATAAATAAAGGAATGAAAAGAAAAACAAAAATATTTATAATTTCTTTATTAAAAAATCTTCTCGATAAGATCGATCGTAAAGGGGGTTTTTCCTTCTCCCCGAATTGTTCATTTTGACGAGGGTCAAACCTTTCACTCCGCCTTAGACCTACAGTTTAACGTGGAAACCGAACTAAGCTGCAGCACGGGCGGGCAGAAATTACATTGTCTTAACTGTCTTAACTACTAGGATACCTAGGGTACCCATTTAACTACCAACCCAAACAGACATTCATGAACTAAATACAAATTAACCACACTCCTACGCGAGAAGTAAAAAATCAAGCCGAATATATTAATCAAAGTTGAGGATCGAATAGTATGACCGCAAACATATATTTTGCAAATATTTGGAACTATCGTGGCAGAGACTGTAAAATGCAATTCACACACACACACACATACACACACACACACACACATATATATATATATATATATATATATATATAACCAAATCCACAAGTCAGGAATCTTGGGAAAGCTGAGGATAGTATGACAGCAAAACATATAATGCACATTCTGCTTGTAGAAATCTTCTAGATTTCTTATTTTCTAATGATATTTGTGTCAACGGGTGTTACTGTGCTGTTTCTGGTAATGTCAGACTTATGAAGAGTAGCGGCGCTAATTTTATTTTCTGCGGTACTGACCTGAGCGACTCTGATGAAAATATTCCTATAAACGACTTGGCATCCGAACTGGGAAAAATTGAGGATCAAATAGTATGGCCGCAAAAATAAAATGTAAAATATTGTTGTGATAGAGATGGTTGATCAATGTTGCGAGGGATATTGCATAAAGGGGAGGGTTGGGGAAAACTGAGAAAAGTATGGGCGCAAATGCAAATATTGTCATGGTATAGACTGCAAGGGGTAATACACGATGTGTGCATTAAATCTACGGTGAGAATATAAAGACACCATTAGTCGTCCAAAGCATGGACCCATAATATAGGTGTTACGATTGGTACGCAATTTTATCATAGCCCCGCCCAGTTACATTGACAACCAATCGTTAAACTTACGAACCACCTCTTACTCTTTTGAGGTGGTGCTTGGGATCATGCGTATAAAAGGAAATATTTTCAGCTGGGGGCCACAGTAGTTATTTTCACCAGTGAATAAACATTCCCTCCGCCATGAATCAAGAACTTTATAGTTTACCGGATTTATATCAAGATGGTGACATTGTAGCGTTGTCCGCAATTAATCTTTTTAACGCCGCTGACCGGGATGAATTATTTCCAACGCAAACCGTTGATGATAATTGCAATGACGCTCCTTACGATCCGACGCAAAGGACTGCCGTAGAAATGTAAGTGCCTATAATTTTATTTTTGGAGCCAATTATTCGCAAACTTGTGCCTGTCAGAAAGAGCACTGTTCTGAATTATTTCTTGATATATATGGAGGGTTGTAGTAATTCACCTCATCACATTAAAAATACTTCATTTAGGTAATCGCAATTATGGATTAGTTTGCAGTTATGCTAAAAACCTGTTTTGATTTATTGAATTTTTTTTATCAATCTTTTGCATGCTTTTTTTTTCTAAATTCAAATGTTATTCGAAATTATCTCTTAAAGGAACTTCTCTGAGCGGATCAAAACATCACAGTGTAATACTCTTACTATTGTATACTCCGTATATGTTTTTTTAAAAAAGATTCAGTATGAACTAATGAATTATTCTTTCTCCTTTAAGGTCCGATGAGGATTTGACACGTGTTATACAATCTTTTCGTTTTGAAGAATCCCATGTCATGGACTGAATACGGAGTAAGAAGATTTACCGAGCAGTCAGCCAAACGATTGTCACATCATAAACGAAATAATGTAAGTGTTTTTTTTTGTTTCGATCTTTTTTGGGTAGAAGACAATGTATTTCATCAATTTATTAAATGAAAGAATTCATGTTTTTAGTAGAATAACCATCTTAAGCTACAGAATATACAAACTAACATTATTGGTTACAAATATATATATATATATATATATATATATATATATATATATATATACACGAACAAAACATCATACTACAACGAGTACGCACAATTGGAAAGCGGCTTTTTATCTGTCTGCATATCATTTCATCGTTTCGTTGAGTGTGACACGGGTGGAATAATTTTACAAAATTTATAAAGTCTTTACTACGTGACATATGCATGAGAAATGAAATTGCAGTACATCCCGCATGTATTACTAAAATATCCTTGTAACCGGAATGGGTTCCATACAACTTCGGGATATGCAACTAGTCGAGAAATTTTACAATAACAGGGTCACTCCAGGGTTGAGTCCCGAGTGAATCAAAATAGTACAGGCGGTCCCTATTTTAAAATAGATTGCAAACCAATGAATCCCTCATTACCAATGACATCTGTGTTCACAATAAGACTACCGCAATCTCGCGTAGTTGGCAAATTCAATGTTTCATTCTTCGCAAAACACACCGATAAATTTGGAACGTGATTCGTTCACTATCATTACTCTCTGAAGTGTATTCGCATCCATTTTAAAAGTCAGTGATAACTACCCTAAATCTGTCTACTTTTATTAGGGCTTGTGACTCGAGGTATACTAGTACACTAATAGGCGCGTCTATAGGTTTGGTGAATTCCAACCTGACTGAGATATTTCCACTCTGTTGTGGACTTAAATGTGTATTTACGCTAGCAGATAAGTCAGGTGTGATGTCAAACGGATAAAGGTTAAATTGATCAATGAATTCTTTCTGCGTTACCCCATTCCCGAGCTCATCAATCACCTGCAATATGGGCCATATTACTATATGCTCTCGCGCAAAGAGGTAACACAGTATCTGATGAATAGTCCGTATCCAATGTTCATCCCAACGCAATGCCATTAACGTATAGAGCTATATTTTTTAAGTCCGAAATTCTCGAATTTAAAGGCTCTTTTTATATTTTCCATTCACCGAAGCATGGTTCTGCATTCCAATTAATATCCTTTAGGAAGATTTCCCAGGGCGATGCTTTCTATCTGTTTCGATGCCAACCTGCTGGCACCGTTTATAGTTGATTTGTACTCTGTTAATAGGGTATTTTACTGTGGCGTTTAGTAAATTTTTCTCAATTTCTAGTTGTTTTGGTGAACTTAATTTCACTCGTCGTACGCGGAGGTAATGTCTCCATAATGTGAACCATAAGGGGGTTTTGCCCCTCTTCTTGATCAGCATCCAGATTTAAGCAGATCTCAGGATTCGTGCGGGTGAGCTTTATTTTCATATCCACCTCATTCACAAGCAACTTCTCCTGGAATGTGAAATCTGTATGCAGGCGTCCAAACACTCGTATATCTTCTTTTTAGAATTTTTAATTTGTCCTTTATACTACTTTCGTCTTTAGTTTGATAATATCCCTCGGCACTTAAAAAGGTATCCTTCGCTCTTTGGAAAAGTTGAGGACATTTTCCAGATAGGTCGTAAGTGATAGTACCCCGTGCCTGCCGATATTGTGACCTGATTTAAATATGCGTCACACTGGTTGAATATGGGGTGCAGAAAGTTTGTCTCAGGGTATACAGCATATTTGTCATCGCAGTCCGTTCCATCAGAATGGGCTATACGTAGTTAGCGTACATGTGCACACAGCTTGGATCAAAAAGTAAGGGCCTGAGCTGGATATCACGAATTCTATAGGGGCACTCGGGGAACTAATTGTGTTTAAAGCAGTGGTGCACAAACGTTTTTGATGTGAGGGCCAAGCGAAGAAAATAACTAAATGTATTAGCCTACTTACTTTCCATCTAAGTCATAAATTGGGTCACTTTTATATTCTAACTTTTTCATTGAATTGAAAAGACCCGTGGGGCCACTGAAAAGAACCGTGGGGGACACATTTGGCCCGCGGGTCAGGGTTTGTGCATCACTTGTTTAAAGGGTTAATTGTAATAAAGTCACTGTGTTCAATAAAGACTTGAGTTGGGGGCATGTCAAAGAGGGACAGCTCCGATTTACAGCATTGTAAACTACGCGGATGGATGAAGCGTGCCATGACGAGTTAGAAATAGTGCCTCCTCTCTCGACAAGTAGTAAACAAACTATGATTTATGAGATCAATGTCCTTAGCTTATATCAGTCAAAAAAATGGTCAACCATCGGTTTCATTCGCTTAGAACACTCTTTTTTTGATATCCTTTTTAAGTTTAATGGCACGTGGTGGTAATCCCTTCTTCCGGCCAGTCCTCTTCTTCCCACCACCACGCATTTTTCTCTGCATATTTGATGATTTCGTCGTCCGTGTACGTTTTAAGTGTCTTTAGAGCTTCTTTAGGTTTAGTCCAGCCAATATGTCTTCTGCAGTTTAAGACCTGATTGTAGCGTTCCTTCCGAGGTATCTAGGCACCCCTCTTCAGCAAAGGAACAGCCGTACGTATGGTTGAAAAAATGGACCAAGTCCACTACCACGCTGGTATCTCACCCTCGATAGACGGTGAAAGGCTTTCTGTCCATTATAACTCAGTGCGTCGAAAGTGCAGCTTCACTGTAAACTCCCATCACCGAATGGGAAATTTTTTCCCTCAATCGTTCTTATATATATTGAGATATTGTTTATTAGATTAGTTGCGACATTCACATAATGGGGTCTGTCATATGTAATACTCAAACTCCTTCCTCTATGGTTGGGAATGTGAGCAATGGCAGCAGACGTGCCTGGGTATCCCCAACAAACTGGTGCTCCACTATATTGCTGTAAATATAGCACATGTCTGGGGGTGTATAGCCAACATCCAATTTCTCCATCTTCATTTGATACATCAGGCTGGACAAGTCGTGTTTTACCTATTGAAATGTGTCTCTTTGGAAGGCTGATCGATATCGCCCCTCGGTCATAATTTTGAACACTCTTCGGTCTTTGATATTTCTGTTAGCCTTTAATTTTAGGATTAGAGTATGTGCAGGGTTTCCTTTGTTTACGATTTCGTATACTAAATCAGTCGTAAGTTTTGAGTTTTTTAAACTTACGTTTAAGTCTCTTACAACATCCTCAGCCGATCCATAACGTCCCGGATCTAGTGTTACTACTGTACTGTAATACCGTGCAACCTCAGTCCGGGCGATACGTATAGTTTCATCCCAAGTTACCCCGGCTTTTTCACACTTATCACTGTCTCTAAGAATCGTAAAAACGGTATCTTTATAATCAATATTTAAAAAGAGGGTGTCCAGCTGAATTTCACATATCCCCACCTCATACGAATCACAACCCAATTCAATGGGTCCGTGGAGTTCTGTTGCAAAGTTGGCTAATGTGTTGTTAGGGTGTACAGACAGGGACGAGGAGGACGGGAGTGTGACGTAGAAATGGTTAGGTTCCGTAGCCATTTCACCAGGTACATTTTTCTCTTTCCTGAACCTTTACTTCCTAAAATTTTCTCAATTTTAAACACATTTTTTCCTAAATTAAACGCCACTTTCTGCAACTCCTCGCAGTAAAAGCCTCTTGCGATTTCTTCCTCATTCAAATCTTCAACGCAATACATCATTATCTCACCTTTAGGTCTCATAGCCCTAACTTTAAAACTCTCACGTGTCCATCCTTGCTCAAATCCCTTCGCGAATTTATTTCCCGAACGCGACAGCCTTACATAATCATTGATTTTGAAACGCGCAGAGTGTGGTGGTGTTCCATCTATTCTCACCTCTGGGCGCGTACCTCTTTCTAAAACCTCGTTAGGTGTTGTCCCAATCGTGCGATGGTGTGAGCGGTTGTAGGATGAGGCCAATGATTCCAGAATGTCTAGAAATCTGTATGTGTTTTTATGTGTAAAATAACGGTGCATGCGTTCCTTTATGGTACGTTGAACTCTTTCAGCTAAAGAAGCCTTATGTATAGAATTGGTAGTGTAATACTGATATTAAACTCTGTCAACATGTTCTGAAAAGCTCGGCCTATAAATTCCTTCCCCATATCCGTACAAAAATAGCCAGGAACCCTGATTTCTTTTAACATAAGCGTTTTGGTGGCTTTAGCAACTGTTTCAGGTGATTTATTTTTTAGAGGAATTAGCCACAGATATCTAGAGAATACATCTATTATGAATAGAATGTAGCGGTAACCATCGTTATACACAGAATATCTTTGCATGGCTGTTAAATCCGCTTGCAAAATAGAGTCAATCGAAGCAGCTCTTGTCTTGGCTTTTTAAACTTTTTTCTCACAGGCTTATGAAGTGTATAAGCGTCCTGCTCCCGCAAAAATCTCTCAACATCTTTTTTTCCTACTCTGTAAACACTTCTGTACAATCTGTCTACGCCTCCTTAGGAGGCTGGGTTAGAAATGTCATAATAACGTCTTCTTAATATGTTAGCCATTTGCGTATTTTAGAGGCACGTGGGTAGGGTTGACCGTTGTTTAACCTCTTCTTTCTCCTCTTCAAAGGTGTTACTGCCGGGAGTGATGGCGTCTTCAATTGTGTCACGTGCGACGCATGTTCCAAGTCTTTTAACCTGTTCAGATTTCCTATCATTGCTTTGGGGACATTTATTTGTTGTAGTCTTGCTTTAATATGCTTCCATCCTGATGGCGAGGGCCTATCCCACTTTCTCATCAGATCATGGACAATGTCTACGATATTCGATCCCTGTACCTTTGCTCCTTCCACAATGATCTCGCCTGTATCGGTCCATTGTATGGCGGGGTCCTCATTCAATAGATTATAAAGACTTAAACCTTTATTCCTCAATGTATGTGGGAGGGTGCTTTTTAACCCTTTAAGGCTGGTATTTTTTGTAGGGTTAAGTTATAAAGGCGTGTATTTGAAACGCTACCAATTTGTACCGGTCGTCCTTAAAGGGTTAATACATGCTCGATATGTTGTGTGGCCACTGGCCGACCCATTAATCTTTGGTTGGTCAGCTCTATCGTCGGACACAGGTCCTTGTCACCATGTCCATCGTTTCCCGTGCTGTGCCTAATAACCACTGGAATCTCTGTCGGGTTCTTATAATTTTCGTACTCGTGAAGAAATTTCTGCAGAGCTTCTTGGTATAAGATTCTTTTCTCATCAGGTGTTTTTTCACTGTTTAATAGGGCTAGCAATTCGCTTTCCATTCTTTTAAGTCTGCTTTTATGGGGATCTAGATCCGTGTCTGGATTTTTTGAACTTTGCAGTGAAGCATACACCTCGTGTGGAATCACTACCACTTTCTTCATTATATTAATCTAGTTAGTAAAGGACCCAAAACTGAAAATAAGACGGGGAGGAATGACCCTCCTCTTTGTACAATAATTCGTTTTTTCTTCCCTACAGTTTGATTTTTACGAGCGAGTGCACGTATTATGTTCTTGCAACGACGTAGGCGAGCTTTCTGAGGTGGATTCATTGATACATTGCAATTTATAACGTTAAGACAGATTTCACAGATGCATTTTAAAAAGTCGGAGTCGATATTTTTAATAAACATCTGCTGCATTGCCCGGGGCAGTCGATGATAGATTTTTATTAATTCATGGTATTTCTTTAGCCTCTTTGTCATTCTGGAATATACACCGTTTCAGGTTCGTTTGGAAATATATTCGTTCTTAGAAGCACCCTAAACGTGTTTCGCGGATGAAGGTCGCAAAGCAAATATCTGTAACGCGTGCTTGTAGCTTCTTTATAAACTTCCAAAAACTCCTTACGCTGATTCGGGAACATTTGATTGGCTAATACCCCAATTTGTGATACATCTCTACGTTGCGCGAATAAGACTAGATATTGTGTATTTAACGACACATCGCGCATGTATCTATTTTTTGAAAAATAGATTCTGATTGATGAAGAAGACGCTTATGTTAAGATGGTGGGAGAATACTGTAAATGTCTCGGCAAACGTTTTATCCATCTCCAACATGAGATCGTCAATTACAATGACTGTATGTTCATTTCTCTTTAACGAATTAACATCATATACACCTTTGTGGAACAAAATATCATTTTCGTACTCGTTGAACACTGATTGATACGTTGAATAGCACCATATAACTTTATGTACAAATTTTGAGAACATCTCTCCCTTTTCTTTAATGATTTTAAGCATAAACACAGTTTTACCACATCCTGTAGGGCCAGCTATAATACATGTGGATGGGCTCGTGAACCTGAATTTTTCTACAGAAGCCATTTCTAACACGTCACACTCCTAAGTGGGTCATTTACAAAATATTACAAATTTTGAGTGCTGCTCCTTATATTCTAGTCTTGCTTTTCGCTTCTCCCACAGAACCGTGAATGACGATGAGGTACAATAGCCCATCATCGATATTACAGATGACCCCGACGACTTTGGATACCATAATCTTTGATGTGTCTAATGTTAACTTATTTATTACACGTATTTGTAAATATACATATATCTTGAATATTTCGTTTATTAAATAATTCGTGTCTCAATTAGCGTTTCACTTTATCTTTTGTGTGTGTGTGTGTGTGTGTGTGTGTGTGTGTGTGTGTGTGCACAGTAGAAAATTCTAAGCTCTGCCCAGCGTGTGTACAGGAGAAAGTTCTAAGCTCCGCCCACCTGTATGATTGATCACGAGACTCCTGCTACTACCTAGGCTTCCCTGCGTGCTCAGTTGTTCGCCGTGAGCCCTGGACCTCAGACGTGTATTCTCCCGCGTAGACAGAAAATAGTAATGGCTACCTTTAATATTGCGTGTTCGACGTTTATGAAGTGGTATTCTGCAAAGTGTCAAGATGTGGTGGATACTGAAAAACTCCCGATTCCACCCTCCTTTGATACTTTTAAGGCTACATTGAATCGTGCGAAGGAGCAAGAGGTACACATACTCTACAGCTATTCTGGTGAGAGCATTGTAGGATTTCGTAGTACAAGTGATGTCTTGAACTATACTGTAGAACTAAACTTTATAAAGGCTTACATATACCGTGAAGTAAAAGAAACAACACGTGCAGAAGAGAAGCAACGAATATGGATAGTGAGTCTTGTTGATGAGTGGTCTCAAGCGATATTATGTCATGTTGCATCATACCGATTATTCGTACCCTGCGACTGAGAATGTAAATCTTGTCATCATGGAGAATCTTAAGTATTTTTATCACTATATTAATATATATCATGACGAAGTTTGTAATGAGGTTGTGGCTAATGCCCTGTGTGAGTTTTTAACGAACTTTAGAGACGAGTATCGCTTGTTAAACAAAAAGGAAAAATATGGGCATATGTTCCTCTCAAATAGTGCGCCGGATTGTGAAGATGTTTAGTTTGTGGAAATGAACGTGTGGTGAGTGGTAAAACATTAAAACAGTTATAAAATGTTTAGTTCGTGAAAATCCCCCTTTGCAAAAATGTCTAGTGCGTATTCTGGGGAGTGGGAGTGATAAAACATTAAAACCGTTATTACTTCATTTATCGGAAAATTTCTCAAAACACCTACCCAATATAATGGGATACAGTTATTCATGTTGGAACAGCGCCGTACACGTTTCATTAGCTTATGGTGTGACTCACTCCTCTCGTCGAGCCGATCCGTTGCATGTGGCTCATAGTCATCTCAGAGCTTGAGCCGACTGGACGTGCGCTCCTCGAATACGATGGAACTTCCTTTGAGCAGCATTCTCAACGCCGTGTACGATGTGTCCGTGACGAAGTCGGTGCGCGTGTTCAGGCGTAAATCCGGTACCGTTAACTATGTACTGGAAACGGATTGTAGACAAACAAACAAACGGAATGTTGTTTATTTAAGTGTCGAGGAGATGAATAGAATCTTCGTGATAGTTGAGAAGTGGAGTGAGGATCGTTATAAAATTCCTACAGGTGTAGGTACAAGAAGAGAGCAGATTAGTGACACCCCCTCATATGCCGTTGTTTGTACGTTGTGTATAAATAACGATCGGCCATGCATTGATATACGGCGGATGTGGAAGAATGCTTCTGATAATAACGCTCTTGTCCCTACGCGAAACCGTTTCATCCTCGACAGAATGTTTGAAATCGTCGGATTCCGCAAGCTGAAGCCTGTATTAGACGCGCGTGTTATGGATATGCTTTATTGTGATACGGTTCTTGAATAGGCATACACCGCTCTGCTCGATGGGTTTACCGAGTGTAGGACTGAACAAGGAGAGAATGGTCTAGAGCTGGATGATTATTTAAAAAGTTTAGACTCTTTGAAATATCATGAACTTTGGTACAAAGCACTTGAGCGGTACAGGGCTGAGCTCACCTACATCGTTCACCCTGAAGAACTATTTCTGTATATAATGAGTAGCTGTCGTAACGATTTAGAAGTTTATTTCAACTGCCGCTATGCAGTGTGAAGATGAGTTCACGATTGGAAAGCTCGGGTCGGTAGAAATAAACCCTCTACTTATGATTAAAACTGTTTTAATACGCGTGTTTATTTAAAAGTTATAGCATGCTTTAATCAGGGTAATCATTTATGGACACCCTATATTTAACATAATTGTGTGTGTATATATATTTCTCCTGTACTGCTATATTGATGGTTATACGTTTTGTATTTCTTATTTTTTATTTTTTCGATTTTGTGCAGATAAAGTGTATGTATTTATTTTCGATATATTTAATTATTTAATATAATTGTGTGGGTATATATATTTCTCCTGTACTGCTATATTGATGGTTATACCTTTTTATTTTATACATATTCCTCGTTCATATTTCTTATACTATTATTATTTTTTTATTTTTTATGATCATTCCAATGTATACTTATTTTCTATATATTTACAATATTTCGTCTAAATAAACAGAATGATGTAATGGTGTTTTATTTAATTCTTTTGGTTGTAAACGATAATTAATTATACCAAATGGCTGGCTACGCCTTCTAAACCGACTGACGGATTTCTAAGCCAACCGTCAAGAATATATGCTTTAATTAAATAAATAGCACAATCTGGCAACTCAACCTGAACAAGCCATTTACACCTTCTAAGCCAACAGTCAATAATATATGCTTTAATTAAATAAATAGCACAATCTGGCAACTCAACCTGTACAAGCCATTTACGCCTTCTAAGCCAACTGGCGGATTAAGCCAACTGGCTGATTTACAACTTATAAGACAGCGGGCGCTCGGCTGAAGTCTTAATATGCACTTGGCTCCAGCCAGGTGAACACTTCTCTTCCTTTCTCTCCTTCTCCTCTCTTTCTCTTGGGAGATAACTCCGCTTCCAAGTTTCATAACCCCTTGTTGCACCTGCAACATTCCCCCCCTTTGCATAAACCCCCCTCCCCCTTCATTGCATAACCCCCATTCATTGCATACCCCTCCCCTTTTGCAGCATTGATCATTATCTCTGCACCATTCTTGCACTCGTCCATTTTGCGCCCATGCTACTAGACTCTCCTAAATTCTGAATGTTCTTTTCGGCTAATATAAATCACATAAAGGAGTTAAATGTAGAACCAAAGTTATATAAATTATTTTGCTAATATCATTGTTAGACCTTAAGAATCTTTATAAACGTGGCACCATGGAAGTTTCTCCAGGGCAGTGCAAACACTTTGAGAGGGCAGTGGCAGTCGTGCCTCGGCCCTTTGGGTGGTCAGTCAACCCAATTGGGTTTTTCTTCGTTTAGAACTCTCTAACCAGGTGTAGTGATACAACATTGAATTCTGTTTGCGTTGATTATAAAAGAAATCAATCTAATATCTTAAAAGTGATCTATCCTTGTGAAATAAAGACTGAAAAAGGTAACTCGTCATTTATATCTTTCCACGAGAAAAGCATTCCACTCCCACAACATACGGAGGGAGGGGACGCCATTGAAACGAAGGTATAAATTGTGTTCCGTAATTCACAGTCAGATAAAGAAAGGTTGAAAAGAAGAACCGTGGACGTCAGCAGTATAAACTTCATTGTCGGTGCAAAGAAGCGACATACTGAGAATACCATAAACCGCCGGAGAAGGTGTAACGAAGAAAACATCATGAAGAAGGAAACATCATCTTTTCCGATATATATATATACTGGTCAAAAAAAGAAACGCAATTTTTGAGATTTATTAATAAACATGAGGACAGTATATAGTAAATGATTCTTAACATAACAAACAGTCAATAACGCGTATGGCCACCCCTAGCCACAATGCAGGCTTGGAGTCTGGCCCTCATCGACCTCAACAGTCTCTGCAGGAAAGCAACAGGGATGGCCCTCCACTCTTCAATAATTGCATTGGTCAGTTCCCTGATGCATCAGTGTGAAAAGGACCTCTGTAAGGCCTGCGGGATCGGAGTCCTGCATTACGGAGTCGGTTTCTGACGGTCTGGTCACTAATTCTGTTGTTGTGGATACCAGGTGTCTCTCTGGCTGTCTGACGAGCATTCCGCTGCCGATGACGCAGGTGCTGCAGTACAATGTGGCGATCCTGGCGTTGGGTCGTCACACGAGGTCGCCCACGTCTTGGCAGGTCCTGAACACTTCCTGTGGCATTGTACCGTCTAACAAGCCTAGAGATTGTGCTGGGATGCACATGCATTCGTTGTGCAACTTGGACAGCAGACATGCCTGCATCCAACATGCCCAAGGCACGACCTCTGTTGACCTCTGAGAGTCGTGGCATGCCTCAATCGCGGGAAAAAGTTTGGTTTTCTCAACGGGCAGTGTGTATTCTGTGAAGTCAAAGAAAAAATGCATGCCTTCATAAAGAATACATTCAATTTAATCTCTGTTTATTGTTTGTAACAAAATGGCGTCTTAGCCGGGATTAGTCAGGTTTAAAAACATGCACTAAGTGGCTTTAAAAGATTTGAACAAACATTTAACCATAATCTTGAAACTGTGATAATACCACTAACAACTTAAATTTTACACCATATGCAAGCTAATTGCGTTTCTTTTTTTGACCAGTACAGAAGTCGTAATTCTCCTACATACGCGCAGAAACCAATGCCCCGAGGGGGGCACCTCCCGCATGCCGCACCTATATATACATTTCAACTGCAAAGAACACGCAGTATAATTAACGTAAAGAACGACGGAATGCGCGGAATGTTCTCCTATACAAGCGTCATTCTTTACGTTAATTATACTGCGTGTTCTTTGCAGTTGAAATGTATATATAGGTGCGCGGGAGGTGCCCCCCTCGGGGCATTGGTTTCTGACCGTATGTAGGAGAATTACGACTTCTGATTGAGTGAGGACCATGGTGTAGTGGTTATCATATCTGACCGGCAATCGGAAGATCCCGGGTTCGATTCCGGGTGGTTACCTCATTTTTTCATTTGTTCGTTCGCCCTCCTCATCTTGCGCGGAATGTTCTCCTATACAAGCGTCGTTCTTTACGTTGATATATATATATATATATATATATATATATATATAATATATTATTCTTGGATATAATGTTGTCCAATTATATTAGGTAACATTTGTATTTTATCTCTTTCCTACATACAGGGCGTCCCAAAAAATGTATACACACTTTAAATACTTATAAAGGCAGTGTTTATTAAAATACATTTCATTTTCAAAATGTAATAGAATCTACAGACATTATTTAATTGTTTTGTCAACGCCTGTTTTCAAACTGACGTCCGTTCTGGTCCAGGCACTGCTGATAACGCGAAGCAATGGAATCGCAGACATCACGAAACATTTCGTTTGGTATTTGTGTGCATTCTCGTTCAATGGCTGCTCTCAATTCAGCGACTGTTGCAGGTTTTATAGCGTAGACTTTGTCTTTTAAGTATCCCATAAAAAAAAGTCTAGTGGTGTGAGGTCTGGTGAACGCGGAGGGTATTCTACGAAACCCCTTCGTCCAATCCACATCCACATCGTGCCAAGTACCACTCGCAATACTCCACTCTTCGGTCCGGATCATCTTCATTAATAGCATGGACGGACTAATCTTGGAATGTAACTTTTCCATTGACAGCGCTTCAAAATGCGTTGGACAGACGATTCTGAAATTCCTACCTCACGACTCGCTTGCCGCACAGATTTTCTTGGACTTTGGTGATACGTTTCCAGTACTCTTTCTTGCTTTGTGGGGCTTGTCGATGTCCGTGGTCTTCTGGAACGCTTCTTGTGGACATTCTGAACAGTTCCATCGGCTTCAAACTTATCTCTAATTCGAGTGATGGTAAGTCGCGTTGGTGGATCTGTTTGAAACTCCCTCCTAAACTGTCTTTGCACTTCAACTGCGTTTTCACACTTCCAGTAGCATTTTAGAATGAATTTCCTTTGTTCAAAGCTTAGTCTGACTGCCATTATTAATTCTAATGGGTTTAACTTGGAAAGAAAGAAACATCAATTGAGCTATCAGCTGTTAAAGTGTGTATACATTTTTTGGGACGCCCTGTACAGTATATAGGGGTCTTCCTAAAAGTGAATAAAATCGTCCGACATCACCCAGAATAAAATTATTAAATCGGACACTACGTTTGTCAAAGGATAAAGTGTAAATAGGATTAACATTCATTTGAGATAATTTTTTTCATCAAGTAATTTTATTTTTGTTTATTTTAATACCGATTTCTATTTGAATTCGACACAAGTGAAAATAAAGACTTCCCTTCAGTTTTCATTGCAATACAGTTTCATTTTCCATCTCTGAAAATAAAGATTGGTATCGAAATAAATAAAAAGATCTAAGGGCGTATCACGGCGGGAACCTACGGCTCTACGTGGAATCCGAACCACGAGTCGCTACATAATCTGGACGCAGAGGAGTGGTAAAGGGCAATTGCATTATATTGTACATTAAAACTAAAAATCAAACTTCTAGGGTGAGAAATGTCTTCAACAAAATTATTACATTAAAGTGAACAAGGAAATTATATAGGCCCATTAGATAGACTTCTGATTCAGATATTTTCCTGTAACTTCAAATATTATGCGAAAACGTATTCACATAGGTAATTACACCTCTTAGTTTCCTGCAACTAACAATAAATTCATCATTGTGTATTTAAACATGGTGATTCATTACTACGTAAAAAGAAGTTATTATGTAAATAGTAATTCAAATCGTATGAATTAACATTCATTATTATTATTACCGTTTCGAGTAAATTATGAGATGTCCACTCCAACAAAATTAATCGTATCCGAGTTAACTCTGTACAATTAATATATATAGTTAAATATTGTGAAGCTTGGGCATTTTATCATCAATAGAGTTTATCTGCTTTGTTGAATTATAATCTAATGCACTATACCCATCCAAAGAAGGCTCAGTGTTAATTTTTTATTTTATTGGGTTCAGAATCCCAGCTGAGCCCCAAACGGCCAAGCTCTGAGGGCTACCCCAACCTACAGCCCAAGTTAAGCTAGACCAAACAAACTTACGGACTTGGAGGTCCTATTATGTCCTACCTCAGGGTTGCTGACTCGATGTGGGCCTACCTTAGGCCTCAGTTGCATAAAATTAAGATAAAAAACAAAAGGGGCACTATTTATGGTCTTTCTAAACCTTGCAACAACACACAACCTGCACCATTGCACAATGCAACAATCTTGTATCTAAACAACCAAACTGAATTGCAAGAGAGCTCTTTATAAGACCACGACCTGTAAGTGCCGCATTCAACAAACGAGTAGAAAGGACGCGCCAGTGCCCAAAAAAAATGATGCCACAAGAGTGCCCAAACAATGATGCCACAAGAGCCCAAAAATGCTAGCTCTAAATTAAGTAAATTTTTCACTAACCTTACAATTATGAGATGGATATGTATATATACACCTTAACTTAATATATACAAACAATGCTGCATCAATCAGCTTAGTCATCATATCGTCTTGGGACAACAATGGCTCTTCCTCTTCTAGATTTTCTAACACTCAGAAGAACACATTAATCACCAAACTCTGAAATCCAAGCCGATTCTTAAATCCAGGAATTTCAGAATAACAGCCCGCGCCGCTTTACAAGTATAGATCACCCTGGCAAGTACTCTACCTCTTCGAGAAAAATCAGATTTAATTTTAGTACCTTCATCTCTCATGTTTGAGTTTGAGTAGTTTCGCAAGTAGGTTCTATCATTCATGGATCAAATATTCGTTTATGTAGAGAGGTTTCCTCTCCATCATAAAGAATATGTATAATTTGGTATAAAACCTGAGCAACTAGTTATTCTACTGTATATTTTTCTGTATTTTAATAAAATGCGTAATTAAAGGCATTTCACATGTTTATACACCAAAATATGAAGGTAGTCAATCTACTTTAACATAAAACTTGTTCCGCTACTTTGCATTTAGTCCATCAAAATAGTTAACCAAAAAAAGAAGGGAGTCAATTTACGAGGGCCACTCAATATATTTTGCCCCACCTTTTTTTTTTCTTTCCAAGTGTGATAACTTGGGGTTAGTGACCCCGCCAAGTTACTAGGTTTCTAAACAACAACAAAGGCACTTGCCGGTGCTTTGATTTAGATCTTCCTTAGGGCCTAGCATAGATTTCCAGCGTCCCATAAAGCGCCTACCTAACTTTCTCACTTTACTAATTTAGAAGCTATAGCAGTGGCGGCCGCTCATTATGTGCTTACGTGCTACAGCACATCAGTTTTTAAAATACGTAAATAGCAAAATAATAAATCAATAAAATTACTTATAATATCTTCTGTAATTTCCAATTTGATCTAAATTGTTTTCCGATTTACGAAAAAACGAATTAACTCCGCATTCCCTGCATTTCTATTTTCGTACTTATGTGCTGTCATCAGTATAGCACCAAATCGAGTGAATCAAACAAAGCGCATGCGCAGACGTGTCTTTCGGTCCAGTTTCGCATAAGACGTGAATGTGCTACCAGTCGCTGTAGCACTTGTCAATGTGATGGACGCTCGATCGATTGCGTTTGATTTTTAACTTTTTATGCGTGTGTATGTGTTTTTTGTTTACCCAAGTGTTGTATATAATTATTAATTTTTATACAAATATGGAATTCAGTGGACAATTTATTAAAAATACCTTTTCATCTAGAACATTAAATGAAAAAGCTCAAATAAAACAGTTAGGTAGGCCAACTCCCGATTTAAATTTAAGTCAGAAAGCCAAGTGAAGCAACAATCGAGAATATTTAAGACAATTTCACAGAAAGATTTATGATGATTATAGTTGGATTTGTGGTCGTGATGTTCGGGATGCTCTTTTCTGCTTTCCATGCCTTCTTTTTGGTAACAGTGATTCATTCAGTAACACAGGAGTGAAAGATCTTGGCCATCTTAAAGCACTGATTAGAAAGCATAATGAAAACAAGAAACATATAAACAATGTGTTGGATCTTAGTGTTCTCGGTAGTGTGAATATTGCAACACAGTTAAGTCGGGCCTACCATGACGTCGCATGAATTTCATTTTTCATAAATAAGTAAGTACTATAATCTATCTATCTACCGTTAGTTGCGCAGAACATTTATTATAATTCACGATGAATTAGTTCTATTTTATAATTTATCAGTTGTTATATATATATATATATATATATATAGATATATATATATATATATATATTATATATATATATATAATTTTTTGTTGTAGCACACAACTGTTTTAAGTCACGAGCCGCCACTGAGCTATAGACATTACCCCTACACATATATACATACTATTTGACAACTTCCTGCTTACATTCTATCACTTTAGCAACATCAAATTAAACTCAGCACCAACGATTTAGTCGGATATGAATAACCATACTGTTAGTCCAGCCATAACAAACGAACAGACTGTGTTCCGCTGTTTATCCTTTTGTGTTGCCATTCAGCTTTCTTTTAGGACTTTTCCCTTTAGTGACTTTTAGACAATATACGTATATATATATATATATATATATATATATATATATATATATACACACACACGTCACCTCACCAAGTTTCCTTGCAAGTTCCAGAAATTTTGTACACAAGTAGTTACATACCTTTTTTACAAGTTTTTATTTTTCCACATAGTCTCCATCCTTTCTATGGCTTTCCTCCACCTCGAAACAAGGGCCTTTATTCCTTGCTGGTAAAAGTCCACTGGTTCTGCTGGAGCCATCTAACAACTCATCGTCACTAAAACTTTCTTCCACAAATAGCATGCTTCATTGGCCCAAAAACAAGTGGAAGTTGAAGGTGCCAGATCCAGCCTGTATGGGGGTGGGGTAACACAGTCAAGCGCATTTTTTATGATCTCCTTGTTTGCAAACTGTTGTGTGTCTTGCGTTATCGTGCAAAGAAGGACGTCTTCCAGTTTTCTCTCCGGTCGAACTCGCTTCATACGTCTCTGAGTCTGAAGGGTAGCAATATATGCTCTGAGTTGATTGTTTGTCCTTTCTTCATGATGTCCACCAGAATCACCCCTTTCATGTCCCAGAAGATGGTTACCATAACCTTTCCTGCAGAAAGAGCCATTTTGAACTTTTTCTTGCGTGGGGAGTCTGCGTGATGCCACTTCATGGATTGGCGTTTTGTTTCAGGTTCAAAGCGGTATACCCAAGTCTCATCCCTAGTCACAATTCGTGAAAGGAAGTCATCCCCTTCTGTTTCGTATCGAACCAACGACTCAGAAGCAATTTATCTTCTTTGGGCTTTGTGATCTTCAGTCAGTTCGCGAGGAACAAACCGTGAACACACTTTTGAGTATCCCAGTTGCTGAATTATCGTATTCACACTTCCTTCCAGTGATAGCTCTTTGTATGCGACACGCCGATTTGATCGAATGATGCTGTTAGCACGTTGCTAATGTCACAGCCGATGCCGGGCGACCGCTGCGTGGCTCTGCATCGAGGCTGGCTCTCCCTCTCTCCGATGATCTCACACGTTTAGACCAGCGTCGAACTGTGCTTCAATGAACAACAGCATCTCCGTAAACGTTTTGTAGATGTTTGTGAATATTTCCAACTGTTTCCTCTGCGGTTAAGAACTCGATAACAGCTCTCTGTTTACGACGCACATCACTGTCAGACGCCATTTTCGAAACTGCGTTAACCATCGGTTTTATACAAGGGCATTTAAAAGCGGTTTTATACAAGGAGGGGAGGTTCAAACTGGAAAAACCCGGTTATGTGAAGCGCAGGGAGTTCAAACTTACGGCCCAAAAGACATTTCAGCCCCATGGCCTATGATTTAGCTAAGAAAAAAGGGTGGGGCGACATATATTGAGTGCCCCTAGTATTTCATGCTGTTGAATAAAAGTTTTGTCTCATGGACAGATGTGTGTGTGTGTTTGGGCTTTAACCTCCTTCATAACATCTAAGGTCATTTGATGGAGGGGACCTACAGCTTTACGTGGGATCCGAGCCGTCTACGGGTCGCTACATCATCTGAACACAGAATACAGTCACCTATCCAACTACTGAACAGAACCACAGTTGTTGTTGTTGGTTAGCCGATCAGCCTACCCTGATCGAGCAAGCCGGCGGCACACAGGTAGCCGATCGCCCTCTCCGGAGTGGACCAGAGGTTCAGCGCACCAGTGATGTTGTGTTGTGTTCTATGTTGTGCTAGAACGGTCTGATTGTTTGTGGTGTGTCCTGGCACAGATGGCAGGTGTCGTCTATGGAGTTGTCTCGTCTGTGTTTATATGTCTGTAAGTTGGGGTGATGTCCACATCGGAATCGTGCTAAGTTAACTCGATCCGATCTGCTCAGTCTGGTCTCTGACCTGTCAATGGGTGGCGGCTTCGCACCTAGGACCGCATTCGGACCGAGTCGTGTCAGTGTTTTGTGAGTTAGGTGTATGTGTATGTGTTTTCTGTACTGTGTGATGTCTGTGGGGCGTGGTATGGAATGGAGTATTTGGTTATAATGTCTCTCTGGTTTTACCTTAATCGTGCGAGGTGTCGGTGCATGATTGTACATGTAGTGGCAAGGGTGTTGTGAGTTAGTTGTCACTGCTGCCATGAATTGTGTTCCCTTCATATCTAAATGTTTCCTAACTTTCAGTATTTTTGTTTCTGTGTGCAGGTGTTTTATTGGTGTTGTTTGAATACATCTTGTAATGATACGAAGTGCGTTGTTTTGTATTGTCTGTAAGGTGTTTATGTGTGTGTTTGAGATAATGGGTGCCCAGCATGGGCTAGCATAGTCCATAACTGAGCGAATATATTGTTTGTATATGAGTGATGTTGTTTCCTGCTGGTGTCCAAAGTTTGTGCCTGTTAGTACCCTGAGCGTGTTAAGTCTTGACGTACATTTATTTTTAATGTCCTGAATGTGGTTTGCAAAAGATAATGATGTGTTGTATGTGACCCCCAAGTATTTTGGTCCTGTGAGTGTGTGAAATGTTGGTGTTGCTTAGTGTAATCTGTTGAGTTATCTGGTGTTCTTTTGTGTTGTTTGTTAGCAAGGTGATGGTTGATTTTGTGGGCGCTACTTTGAGTCTATTGTGTGTGAGCCAGTCTTGTATTCTGTTTATGTATGTTTGTAGGTTATTTGTAGCGGTGTCGATGTTGCTGTAGGTGGATGTTAGAGTGATGTCATCTGCATATGATGATAAGGTAAGGTAAGCTTGTTATCTATGGGTGTTGGAATGTCATGCATGTATAAGTCGAACAGTGTTGGTGAGAGAACAGAGCCCTTGAGGGACTCCGTTCGGAAAAAGTTTGTTTTTGGATGACTTGCCATTAAATGTAACATGTGAGTATCTTCCTGAAAGATAGTTGCTCAGCCACCTTTTGGTGTTATTGTGCATGTTTGTGTTGAGTATTTTGTTTATGAGAGGGAAATGTGGGATAGCATCAAATGCTTTACTAATGTCTATTGTTGCTAATAGTGTACGTTGAGCTGGTCGTCTGGAGCTGATGCCATCCATGATGTGCTACGTGAGGTTAGTGAGTCATGTCGTGGTTGAATGGTGAGGTCTGAATCCATGTTGAGTAAGCGATAGTGGTACGTGTGGGTTGGTGATTTGTAAGATTAGTCTTTGTTACTTTGGAAGGTGTGCACAGTAAAGTAATGGGTCTATAGGAAGCTGGTTCTGTTGGATTTTTGTTTGGGTTGAGCAGTGTAATAATTTTACCTTGTTTCCATATGTCAGGAATAATACAGTGTTGGTATGAATATGTGCTGATGTTTGTGAGAGCTTGTATTCCCTGTGGGCCCAAGTGTTTAAGATGTATGTTAGATATGTTGTCTGGTCCAAGTAGCCTTCGATTCTTAATGTTTTTGATGATCTTGGTGGTCTGGTCTGTATTGAAGGGTGTAATGGTCGTGTCGACTCTGAAGGTTTTCTTATGTCTGGCTGTTTGTCTGTCTGCGTGTTTCTGGTTGTTGTCTCTATTTAAATGACTTATCTTTGCGTAGTGATTAACTAGAATGTTAGCTTGTTGTGTATATGTTGGGATATTATATTGGCTGCGACAGATAGCCGCTTGTGAGTGTGACTGCCGCTGTTTGAGTGGGTAATGCTGTTTATAGTCTTGTATAGCCTGATGTATCTGTGGAATGGTTTAGTGTTGTTATGACTTCCCTAAATGTTTCTGTTTGTTTTTCTTTAAGTTTGTTGTTTATTTCTGTGTTGAGCTGTTGTATCTGCTGTTTTATGGCTTCTGTGTGTGGTGTTTTTGTGTTATGTTTGAGGTTGTTATGTTGCCTTATGAGGTGGGCTATTTCTCTAGTGTAATTTGCGTTGTATTTCCTAATGTTGCCCTCGGGTATGTATTTGTTTGCATTATTGATGATCTGAACCACAGTTGCTTAACTTTGCTTTTCTGACGGTAAGCAGTGTTGCGAACGTGGCTAAGACGTAGGACACATGGATATAAGTAAAAGCCGAACGTGCAAGTTGACACAAAGAAAAGTAAGCACTATTGATAAAATTAAAATAATTTTAACCCTTTAACGACGACAGGTACAAATTGGTAGCGTTTCAGATACATTCATTCCTAATTTAACCCTACAAAGAATTCCGGCGTTAACATGAGCAGTAAGGTGTAAGAAAATTCTTTACCGATTTTTGAAGATTAAGAGAAAAATATTTTGATCAGTTTAACTTCATTAACGACCAATATTCTTTCCTTGTGTTTTCAACACCAATTTAACATCATTTTGAAAGGAACACAGGAGTCGATCGAACACCTTGTCAATCTCTTGGTCTCTTTGAATATTGCAGAGAACTACTTTAGCTCATTGTTTGATACTTGCACCCAGATTTTTGCATGGATTTTAAATCGGGTGAGTTCACAGCCTAAATTGTTTTACTAAATAAAAGAGTAAAAATTATGTACAGTATATATACCTTTGGTAACCTTTGGGTTGCTTCCGCCCGAATTATTCATTCTGACGAAGGTCAAGCAGGTCACTCCACCTTAGACCTACAGTTTAACGTGGAATCCGAACCACGCCCCACCAGCAGCCCAGCGTCTTAACCACTAGGCCACCCAAGGTACCCATTTGTCTACCAAGCAATTTTGATTGTGTGGAAGGATGAACAGCTGGGTTTGTTGCGCGCCGCCTGCCGTCACTGGGTCGCGATCCCGAGGTAGGGACGTAACCAAGGCGGGGCGACGGAGGCGGTCGCTCCCCGCCCCCCTTGGAAAGTCCAGAAAAAAAATATGCGGTAATTACAACCAAGGTTCACCGCCAAACTATAACACTTAACAATTTGGTATCTACAGTATATATAATGGAATATGAAAACATGAAAATGTAGGATATATTTAATATAATATATGAAAACTATAGGATCAATACCTGATTTCAAATTTCAGAAAATACAAGTAATTACATCATAATATAGCTGAGATTGCACCAATGTGACTGTCCTATCCAAACTTTTGTTGGAAAGGGTACATATTTCATGTGGATGGCTGTATAGTGGCTGTTCAAAAATGGCAATTGCACTGACATTTTCAGACAGTTTTTACACAAAATATGCTTAAAATGTGCTGGCTTACGGGGCTCCGCCCGGACCCCGCTGGGAGAGTTTCCAGCTTTCACCCAGAGCTCCTAACTGTATGGGCTCGCCCGATTCACCACGGAACCTGACGAACGTAGCTCAAGTTCACCCCGCCCCCACCTTGGGACATTCCTGGCTACGTCCTGTTCCGAGGCCGATGAATTCGTAGTCAGCGACGCTAATCACTACACCACCGAGGCGATATATATAATATATATATATATATATATATATATATATATATACAGGGTGTCCGAGAATTATCTGTACAATTTTTGGCTGTTATTAAAAGTCAACCATGAAGTGTAGAAATTCCAGTGTTGTCCCATTTTACAGAGAATCTCATTAAGTTTTTTCTGATACCACGTTTTGACAAGTTTTTTAGAAATGTACGCGGGTGACAGACATTGATGATTTAAAAGCAAGAATCACAGCTGCTATTGAGCGAATTGATGTGGATATGCTGCAGCGTACATGGCAACATTTGGGTATCGATTGGATGTTTTGCGAATCACTAATGGTGCACATATCGAATGTTTGTAACAACGTTACTTTAATAAAAGAAACTTTTGAAAATACAGATTCTAAATAATCTTGTTTAAGAATTTTACGTGTGTATCAAGAATTTTATTAAAAGATGAAATTGTACAGATAATGTTCGGACACACTGGAATTTCTAACAAACTTGTCAAAACTTGGTATCAGAAAAAGCTTAATGAGATTCTCTGTAAAATGGGACAACACTGAATTTCTACACTTCATGGTTGACTTTTAATAACAGCCAAAAATTGTACAGATAATTCTCGGACACCCTGTATATATATTACAATTTAAAGTTTTTAATGAAAACAGTTTAAAAGTTTCGCAGTTCATAGTTCATTTTCCTTCATTACTTTTTTCTCGCATTGATTTATCTTGCTGATCTTCTGCAACCATGAAAACAATTTGAAAAATACATAAATTATAAATTATAAAAGAAGACAAGATATGAAGACAAATAAAAAATCAAAATATGATTTAGAACTTTTATATTTGGTGAAAGAATGTTCGCTTCACTCTCAGCTTTTTGTCAGTTTTGATCAAAAACCGAAGATTTCACTTTTATAATGTGAAGCAAGTAGAACAGCTATGGATTGGATACACTTTCAAAAGAAAATAAAACTAATTATTGTATACATTAGAAATAAAACAGATGAAGGCTGAAGGAAGGTAAAAATATAATGAACTTTAAAGAACACTGAGCGGGCGGCGGTTTGGGGTTATTTAAACACTTCGTAGCAGTAAAGGGCATGGGATGGAGACCTACAGCTTTACGTGGGATTGGAATTACCGTACGTCGCTATGCAGCATCTGAACGAAGAGGAGAGTCACCAATCCATCTATTGAATAGTTAATTTGCTTTTAAGATTTGATGTTTCTTGTCACATATATTCAGTTTGAATTCTTATGAAACAGGCTTCAAACATTTAGTTCATGATTTTTGTTTATAAACAAATGCATAAAAAGTTCGCTTTCTGTTTTCATTTTTACTGGCAGTTCGTGGGATTTTGTTTTATAAAGGTGGTCGCGTTCAGGCGTGCATAAAAAGTAGAGTTTTGGTTTCTGTGTAGTTATATTCTTTTATTGTAGATATAGTCTTTTACTTACTGCACTACCACCAATACTCGGTAGTAGTCTAAAAATCTTTACTTTGTATCGTAAAAAAATAAATGCAAAATTTTCTATGGTACCCACCATTAACGTCATGGTTAGGAATCTGAACATTGCACGAACACAGTCTACCCAATTTAACCTTATATAAACGCGTTAAACACAGGTTAGACCTTCGCTAACTTCACGGTAAAAGTTCGTTTTAACAGATAAGCTGCAGTTTTTCACCAGAAATTATTTTTCTGGGTAATTTCGATGTGTTCTGAAAGAATCTGAGATCCGTTTCTTGTGCAAATGAGTAGTTTTCGAGATATCTTCATTTTTTATGCAGATGAAAATATCTGCATAACCATCCATTTTCACAACAAACGGATCTCAGATTCCTTCAAAACATGTCGAAATTAACCAAAGAAAAATACTTTCTGGTGAGGGAAGTACCTAATATAACCAAACCTAACCGAACCTAACCTAACTAGACTTAACCTTTTCTGAGATAGCACTCTATGTCACATTTGGGCATTTACAGGAGGAGGGCAAAAAGAACATCTTTGGAAGAGATTCTAGTTTCAGACATAATAAAGTCTGAAGGAGGAGGAGATGGAGGAACAGCACCGAAATCGTCCATGGTTGAGTTGGAAGGGAAAGTTTGAGCGAAGAGTTCAGCTTTGTCAGGAGAAGAGACGGCAACTGAGCCGTCGAAATGGAAGAGGAGGGAAAGAAGAGGAATTAAAGTTGTTGTAGAGGTTCTTAGATAGATGCTAGAAAGAGCAAGAAGAATTAGAAGCGGATAGGTTTTCACATTTTTGTCTGTTTGTTTGATGAAGGAATTTTTGGCGAGTTGAAAAAAAGATTTTGCACGATTCCGGGCAGAAATACAAGGTGTTTCACAACAGGCCTGCCATACTTTGGGGAGTGAGTTAGGGGGTGATATCGAGTAAAAAAGTCGATACAACATCGGTGCTATTTCCAACCGTTGTGGAGCTATGGGCGTTTTAGGGTGCACGGAAAAAAATAAATGAGAGTATTAATCTGATGTATTTATTGCTACACTTTATGAGATACACTTTATAAACAGGGATGGGAAACTGAATCGAACTGGAATCGATAAAGTGATAAAACCGATATTATTTTATGAACTGAAATCGAAAAACCTCGAACTGAAAAAAAATTCTGACAACTAAAATCGAAATTCGAATTGAAATTGAAAAACAACAAAAACTGAAATCTGAATTCGAATAGATTAAAAATAACAGTTTTGCGCTTCAATTTTGAGGAGCATTTGGATTGCAAAAAATATAAATAACGTGAATTATTTTCCTTTTTTTGCGACTTAACATTTGTATGGATTTAAAATATCCATTTATCCTTTAATTCGATGTAGAAAATAACGCAGCTAAAAGTACTAGATACAATGGTTTTAAAAATGAAAGAAAAAGAATTAGGGAAGAAAATTTTTATCCCATATCAAAATACTTTTCAATAATGACTGTGTTCCTTTCGTTGACCCATGTTTAATCACTTGGTAAGGACGCCTTCAGTTTTTTCTGACCATTAAATTTTTCAATTCGATAATAACTATACTATCTATATCTACATAAGTGAGTGAGATAATCCGTGGGAATGACCAAACTTCAACTCAAATGTTAATCCTTTGGAATGTTACTCTAATCTATTATCTATTATTTATATATTTTATACATGTCCTGTGCTTTAAAATTTCAAAAGTGTACGAATTAATAAAACACTTCGAATTGAACGTTTTTGTTAAACAAAACTTTATGTGAAAGAAATGAAGCGAATAAGTAAAAAAAAAAAAAAAAAGAGGAGTGTTTCGTTGCTGATTCAGTTGTTTAATCATACAAAAGTAAAGGTAGTTACTAAAGCAAATTCTCTCTTTGAAAAACAGAAATCGAATGCAAATACAAATATAAAATTAAATCTGAATTTGTCAGTTGGTACCCCGCAAAAAATAATATAAATAGTACAAAGAAATTCTTAATGAAATCTGAAAAAAAAACTGGAATCGAAATTTAAATTGAATCGAACCGAAAAATATAAAACTTGAATTGAAAAATAAACTCAAATCGAAAAAAAATTAAAAACTTAAATCGAAACTGAAATCGATATTTTTGGAAACTTAAACTGAAGTCGGAAACTGGACTTAAAAATTTATTAGTTTCCCATCCCTGCTTATAAATGTTCAAAATGTTCGCCTCGGTTTTCAATGTACATCCTTGCTCGTTCCAAACAAGAGTCCACTGCTCATTGAATCATTTCGGAGTGTTCTCGTATGTAAGCAGCGGCAGCCATAATCCGACGAGAGAGTTCCTCTCTCGTTTGTACTTTGGTCTTGTAGACCATCTCTTTCATAAGGCCCCATAAAAAGAAATCTAACGGGGTTAGGTCCGGAGATCTCGGGGACCACGATATTGGACCAGCACGACCAATCCAACGATTCCCGTACCGCTGATTCAAGTAATCCGTAACATGACGATCAAAATGTGGTGGTGGTGTCTCCAAGGGCACGTCCTCCATCAAAAGCGGCAATTCGTTCGTCAGGAAGTTCAGATAAATATCAGCAGTTAATCGTTGCTCTAAAACGAACGGTCCAATCAGCTGATCTCCAATTACATCGCACCAAACATTTACCGAGAATCGATGTTGAAAGTTTCCATCAACGATGCCGTGGGGATTATCGGCGGACCACAAGTGGGAATTTCGTCTGTTGTTAATTCCATCTCGAATGAATTGTGCTTCATCTCTAAACAGTATGCGATTAAGAATTTAGCGATGCATAACCATCCACTGGCAAAATTGAACACGTTTATCGTAATCATCCGGTTGAAGAGCTTCCACACGTTGCAAATGATGGGGATACAAACCCTCATCATGTATGGTTCGCCATACACGCGATGCGGATTCACCATTTCGTCTAGAAATCCTTCGAACACTGGTAGTTGGGCTAAGTTGTACTAGGTCCAGTATGCGCTCGTCCACAGCAACGGGCCGTTGTGCTACATGTTCTTGGTTACGTGGAACAATTGTCCACAATTGTCCTTGTTTCCATTAATCTTTAGTGTGTGTCACTAAACACTTGCCTGTTCGGTATTCGGCGGTTCGGAAAACGTCTTCGATATTCCTCAACTACCGCTCTGCTGTTACCATCACAGAATCCATAAATGAAATGGATATCAGAGCATTCAGCAGGTGCGAACTGTTGATTCACTTTGATTGTTCACCTTCGCGCAACACAATATCTCGTACCACAGATCAGAACCAACTGAAAGAAAAAAAACTGAGGATTAGTAGTGGTAACTTCGTTAACCAAAACACCTTCAGTGCTGCCATCTATCGAATTAAACACAATTAGGGATTTGTTATTTACACATCTTAAGACGTCCGTAGCTCCGCAACATTTGGAAATAGCACCTATGTTGTATTAACTTTTTTACTCAATATCGCCACCACCCAAAAAAAAGTATGGCAGACCGGTTGTGAAACATCCTGTATAAGTTAAGTGAGAGTCAGGAGTTGGGTGGCCACGGTACCTTCTGAAAACCTCGTCTCTGTTGCGGATAGCATTAGAGCAATTAAAATTAAGGTTCCAACCTATCTCTGAATTGGTGTCCATTCCAAAAAATATTAAAATAAAGTTAAAATGTAAACTGAAATATTTACTTCTATTTAACTATCTACTGTATAATTATATTAATTATATATAACACTCTGACCCTGCTGTGACCTTGACCTTGAAGGTATGACCCAGGGAGTATCTGTTGGTGGGTAATATTTGTGTTCCCTTCATTTATTCAAAAGTTCTGAAGCAGGCATGAAAATAGCATGATCCCTTTTATGACCTTGACCTACGAAAAATACCATTACCCGTGCTGTAACCTTGACCATGAAAGTATACAGGATACACGGGGGGCGGGGGGGCACACCTACCCTTTTTCCGGTGTCATGAAGATATTGCCAGCCCAATATTATATAATATTATGCAATAATATTACAAATTATTGATTATTAGAATACGAGATGTCATTCAGGTTACAAAAATATGTAAAAATAAATTGAAATGAAATGAAAATACAATTTATAAAAATTATTTTTACAGTTTATACTTTAATGTTTTTCTATCCATATACATAACCGCGTATATTTACTATTAAGGTTGATATTAAATTTCTATTAATACAATTTAATTTTATAGAACCAAAGTATGGTTAATTATTTGCCGAATTACAACAGAAACAATTAATATATGTACAAGGAGAGGCATAACTTTTCATGAGAATACACTTTGATGTTTTCTTGAATTTTACTGAATTACCGATAGCAGAATTAGCAATTAGAATATTAGATACTGACAAAAATCATTCCAATTATATGGTACTTTAAAAGAAATGCCTTGTTTGCACCTATTATTTTTGGCTAAGCTGAATAACTGTGACACTTTCTGCCATTTAGGTACCTGTCATTTGTGGACCTTTACAACCTTTATTAATAAGTTGATGTTATGATTCAATGGATGTAAACTCCTATAACACTTTAATGTTTACTGTTTATCAATATTCAAGAGATGGCGTATACAGAAATCTCTTACAAGGATATCATGTGCCTTGAGGCTCACCGCACCCCACTTTCACAAAATCCTGGATCCGCACTTGATTACAAATCATCTGGTGGTAGCTAACATTTGTGTAAAATATCATCCTAATTCATTCATTAATTCAAAACAGTTATGGAGCAGACACGAAAAATACTCTGACCCTTGCTGTGACCTTGACTTTGAAGGCATGACCATGGGGTGGGCGATTACAAATCAACTGATGGTGGGTAACATTTGTGGGAAGTATTATTTCAATCCCTTCACTTATTCAAGAGTTATGGAGCAAACGCGAAAAACATTTTGACGCATGCTGTGACCTTGAGTTTGAAAGTATGACCCCTGGAGTGGGCGATGACAAATCATCTAGGGGTGAGTAATAACTATGCAAAGTATCATCCCAATCCTGTCATTTGTCCAGAAAATATAGAGCGGACAAATGTTGGAATTCTTCATTGTGGGAGTACCAATATGGCGGCTCGATGGCTTCACTTCATTATATACGAATATAGGCTGATGCGCTATCCAGTAATTTACAAAGATCAGTGCACATATCCATGGCAAGGACTAACCTGAAAACTGAACAAAAACTACGCTGGAAAAGTGACATAATTCAAGACTAAAAATGTTATTGGCCAATACTCCTCATTGCTTACTACTAAGATTTCTCAGCCTACTTTGACTCCTGATCATGTCTCCTACTTGGAGTGGTGAGTAAAGGCTCTGCAACTCTCACCCGTCTAAACCCTTTTGGAATCAAAAAATCAATCGAATATATTTGTGGTGGACCTGGAAAATCTGTTACCTACTGCCATTTCGGTAGCTTGCTAGTCCATACTTTCAATGCAGCTCAAACTAGGAATCTTTTGAATGTGATTATTTTTCTTAATAATGTGCCAGTAGAAGTCTCAATTGCAAAAAAAAATCTGAATACTACTCAGGGTATCATTTATGCTCCAGAATTGTTTCACATGACCACAGATGATCTATTACCAGAATTGAAATCGAAGAATGTAATTGGCATTCGACGACTGACCAAGGGTAGTGATAAAGTTCCTACTAGCCTTTTAATCATTGCTTTTGGAAGTGTCACTCGTCCTGAATATGTTCACTGTGACTATTTCCGGTACCGGGTTGAACCTTATTATCCTAATCCCTTGCAGTGTTTCCACTGCCTCCGTTTTGGACATGGTGTGCGTAATTGTACTAATAAAGTTTCTTGTGCTAAGTGTGCTGAATCTCATGATACTCGATCCCTTCAGAAGGACTTGGCTTCATATATATATTAATTGTAAGGGATCACACTTAGGTTCTTCTAGAGTTTGTAGCCATTGGATACGCGAGAAGGAGATTGTCAAAGTTAAGGTGGATAATCATATTACATTTACTAAAGCCTGTAAGTTATATGATGCTACGATGGGTCCATCGTCATATCAGTCTGTCTCTTCTGTTGGGGTGGGTCGAGGGTCTCTATCACCTTCAAGTAAGATACAGACTTCTGGACTGCCAGTAGCAGCTTCTGATTCCATTTCTAGCTCCCCGCCCATAGAAACCAAGTCTTGTGGTACACAATGTTCACTCTCCGATTTTGACCAACCCTCCTCAGACCCTTCTTTGTCACCAGATATAGACCCACTTTGTAGTATAGATCGCTCTGGGTTAAAGGGAAAAGTTGATTCCAGTAGTGATTGTCCTAGGTCCAAAGGCAAACTTACTGGTACTGGCCATCCTGTGGTCCCTCATGTAGATGATACCTTACTTTGGAGGTGATTATTGGAGTTTAAGTCAGTCATAGCTAAAAATACAGCTCCAAAGGCTATAGGTCAAAAAATGTCTCAATTCTTTGCAAAGAATGATTTTCAAAAGACTGCAATTGATCCTAGGGATGGCTTCCGGATATTATGTAATAACACAGATTAATTTTCATAGGCACTGTTAGCTTTTGCTTTCCCTTATCCTTTTACATTATGGCTTTATCCGTATGAAAAATGCTCTGTATGAATTGGTCCCCAATTAACCCACTGTTATTTTATTTATTTGTTGGGTTCAAAATCCCAGCTGAGCCGTGAACGGCCAAATTCTAAAGGGCCAGTTCTACCCAGAGCCGGATTTAGACGTGTGGAGGCCCTGGGCAGCCTCCATGTGGAAGCCCCCCTACCTTAGGGGAAGACATAATTGAAGTCATCCATAAGATTCATAATATAATTAACATACATACACTTTCAAAACATCGTGCACTCTTGTGTCTGTCCATTCCACTCATTTCTGCAAAAAATGAAAGCCTCGGGTTACTCGGGTATTCCATTATAGTGAGAGTAGGCCTAAAAGAGTAATAAAAACAAAATAATAATCAGTACACAACAAATAGTAATTGGTAAAAGTTTATGTACTACAGTGGTATTGGATGCGCGTGTTTTTTTGTTGATCATCTATCGGGTTTTTCTAGTTTCGGTTTTTTTCTATTTTGATAATGGCTTGTCAATATGTGGAGGCCCCCAAGATGTGGAGGCCCATGGGCAGCTGCCCACTTTGCCCACTCCTAAATCCGGCCCTGGTTCTACCTACAGCCCAAGTTAAGCTAAAATTAAAACTTACGGATTTGAGATCCCATTAGGTCCTACCTCAGGGTTGCTGACTCGATGCGGGCCTACCTTAGACCTTAGTTACATGAATTTAATATAAAAACAAAAGGGGTACTATTTATGGTCTTCTTTCTCAACCTTGCAACAACAACGCAACCTGGACTATTGCACGATGCAACAATCTTGTATCTAAACAACCAAACTGAATTGCAAGAGAGCTCTCTATCAGACCACACCCTGTACGTACGACATCCCACAAACGAGTAGAAAGGACGCGCAGCGCCCCAAAATGATGCCACCAGAGTCCCAAACACTGATGCCACAAGAGCCCAAAAATGCTAGCTCTAAATTAAGTGATTTTTTCACTAACCTTACAATTATGAGATGGATATATATACACCTTAACTTAATATATACAAGCAATGCTGCATCAATCAGCTTAGTCATCATATCGCCTTGGGACAACAATGGTTCTTCCTCTTCTAGATTTTCTAACACTCCCCACTGAAGAGGCATTGTTGTCGTTACCTTCTGCAAGGTTAGCCAAGCCTTCTCCATGAGGCTGTAACTCAAATGTTTCATCTTGACTATCTGTGTTTTTGCTGATTTCTAAAGCATAGAGTTTTTGTATGGGTCTCTTTAACTTTCCTCCTGAAGTCTTTACCAGTGCAGACCTAACTAAATTGTCTTTGCCAACAAACAACTCTTCAATTATGCCAAGCTTCCAGCATTGCCTTGGTCTTTCATCCCCAATCATTACCACTTCTCCCACCTTGATACAATTTGCATTGGAGCCCTTTACCTTGCCTGATGGGTAATAATTGAGTTCTGGCAAGTATTCCATCTGCCACCTCTTCCATAACTGATCTTGTAGCTCTTCAAGGTACCTGAACCGTCTGGTTAACTCTCCTTGAGTGCTCTGGATAGGCTGCAAGTCTTCTGGCACACTGGGGCTTGATGTTAATCGTTTACCACAAAGAAAATGATTTGGTGTCAATGGCTCTGCATCCTGCATACTGTTGTAAACAAAAGTGATAGGCCTACTGTTCACCATTGCTTCTACTTCACATAAAACAGTGCAGAATTCTTCTTTGCTCAAATGAGCATTAGCTAAAAGTTTCTTTAAAGGACACTACACTTCTCACTAGCCTTTCCCAAAATCCTCCCCACCATGGTGCTCTCTCAACAATAAACTCCCACTGTACCCCTTGGTGTGAAAGGTAGGATTGGAATCCTTCCTCTTTTAGCAAGGACCAAATTTCTTGGAGTTCCTCTGCAGCCTTTTTGAAGGTTTTTGCATTATCCGATATGATTTTTTGGGAAACCCCTTCTGTTCACAAACCTTTTAAAGGCCAAAAGAAATACATCACTACTTAAGTTGCTTACCAACTCCAAATGGATTGCTCTGGTGGTAGCACAGGTGAAAAGACATATATAACCTTTGTTAGACTCCCCTCGCTCATACACATAGACTGGCCCTGCAAAGTCTACTCCCACTACATCAAATGGGGCAGTATAGACACACCGTTCTCTTGGAAGTGGAGCCACCTTTTCATAATAAGGCTTTGCACTCCAACGCTTGCAAACCACACATTTATGCACCTTTTTTACTACTTGTCTAATTTTGGGAATCCAAAATTGTTGTCTAATCTCTATTATCACTTCTCTAACTCCAGCATGTAACAGCTTATGATGAGTATCCAGGATCAAAAGGCCCACAAAGTGCCCCCCAGAAGGTAGCAAAATTGGATGTCTTTTCTCCTCTCGAAGCCCAGAAAACTGTAGTCTACCTCCTACTCTCAATAAATCCTGATCCAAAAGCACATCCAAACCCTTGAGCGCAGAATGTGTTGGCAGAACCTGTAATGGATGGCTGGTGAGCAATTCTCTCTCTTCACCAAATTTTTCCTTCTGCATATATACCACCCAGTATTTCCTGGCTTGCTGAATCTCATTACTGTTCAGAATTCCTTCCCTTCTTGTTTCTCCCTTAATGTTGTTGGTAAATCTATATACCCATGCTGTCACTCTTAACAATCTTTTCAGACTGCTAATGTCCTCAAGCCTCAATATGGGGTCCTGCTGCATAACTTGACAACTGTTCACAGCGCATTTCAATGTCTCCAAGATGTGCCAATTCTTTGAACCAATATTTCCACCTTACCACCATATGATCAGGTAACTCTTGGTCCCAACCAAGTCCAATTTCCCAGAGGCTCTGAAACCAAATTTTTGACTTTATCACAAATGGAGCCAGGAATCCAAGAGGATCAAAGACCTTTGAAGCCAAACTAAGAGCTGTACGTTTTGTCCACCTTGTCTCATTCTCAGCCAGCTCTACTAAAGATTTCCCATTGAAGGTAAACAAATCATCATCTTGCTGCCAAACAATGCCTAGCACCTTTGCGTCTATTGCCCACAACTCCTTAATACCAGAATCCTCAATACTTTCTGCTGCATCAGGTACTACACAGGAATGACTCATAAACTCTTGTAATTGCGAATGATTGGTCTGCCATTTTCTAAGCTCCATGCCAGCCTCCCTCATTATAGCTCTAGCCTCCATGAATATCTGTTTAGCCATTTCTGTATTATCCACGGAACACAGCAAATCATCAACATAAAAATTTTTCCTTATGTTCAATAGTGTTAGGATAGACTTCAGAATATTTCTTAAAATGGTACTGCATAGTAGCTGCCAACAGAAATGGACTAGAGCTGAGGCCAAACAACACTGACTTCATTCTATATGCTTGAACCTTAGGTTCATTTTCCAACAAGTCTTTCGTATCCACCCACAGATACCTTACTGCATCTCTGTCCTCTGGTTTTAACTTTATCCGCAAAAAGGCTTGCTTCACATCTGCAGTCAATGCTACTCTACCAAACCTGAATCTCAGTAACAAGGAAAATAAATCTGCATTTAAATTTGGCCCAGCATCCAAACAGTCATTCAAGGACACACCACCTTTGTCCTTGGCTGAGCATCAAAAAACTACCCTCAGTTTGGTGGTAGGTTTGTCTCGCCGTACCACTGCATGGTGTGGCAGATAATGTGCCTCCTGGCTCACCAGCTCACCTTGCACCCTTTCAGCATAGCCCTCCCTTACATAACTTAGGATGGCCTCATTGTATTCAATTAACAACTCCTCATTTTTCTTAGCCTGTACAATGAAGTCTCCAACCTCCGATTAGCTAGCTGAAGGTTTGAACCGGGTTTGCAAGAATCCTTCCATGGTAGGCCAACTTCATAGCAACCATCTCTAAACCCAATCCCTTTTTCAAATTGCTCTAAAACATCATTGTTCACTGTGCTTGCCTGTTTGTCCTTTATGCCAATAGATTCAAGTTCCCAAAACGCTTTCAAATGCCTTTCCAGACCATGGCTGTTCTCCTCAATCTTAACAAAAAGAGCCTTAACTTCCATTTCATTGCAATAACTACCATGTACAGTAGCATCCAGCCTAGCTTACTTTCAATAGCTACCGGACCTCGAGATGTGCGGACAATATTACCAGTGATGAAGTCCCAATAATAGTCAGCTCCAATCAAAACTAATATCTTCTGTTCCTTCAAACTTATTATTGCCCAAATTAATTCCTTTAACTTGCAATTCTTGGACACATGCCATATCTAAACAAGTAGTGACTGGAGCACAAAGTTCCTCAATCTCTACAGCTTGGACCTTGATAGTGGGACTTTGCGGTAACAACCCTTTAACCAGAACTTCTACCTTCTTAAATTTGGTTCGGTTTTGAACGGAACCCCCAAACCCAGAAATTCTTAAATTTTCCCTCTTAAGTTCTTTAAACTTCAATTTTCTGGAAATTCTGGTCTTAATAAAACTACACTGGCTACCACTATCAAACAACACTCTTACAGTAGCTTCTCCCTCATTCCCAATTAATAAGGCTGCAGTTGTTTGCAATAATCCCCCTTTACTTTTACTCCCTTGCATAGCAGTGGCATGTGCCACTGATGTCTCTACTTCTGGGGTAGGCCTACTAGAGTGTTTTCACACAATAATGGCTGATGCCTACCATGACATTTTTTGCACAAAATTTTAAACTTACAAAACCTTGCTCTATGACCTTTCAAAAAACATTTAAAACATGCTGTGGACTTAGTTACCCTGTCCTTTCTCTCCTCAAAGGGTAAGCCTCAGCCACCTCACATTTATATGACTTGTGGTTGCCTTCGCAAAATATGCATTCCTTGATTCCCTTTAATTTATTCTCAGAGGAGCATGTAGAGCTGACACTGTACCTGGGCTATTCCTTTTTGTGGAAACTTTGGTGCTGTGCCTGCCTTTGTCCCCTTGTTTACCATCCCACTGTGCAAACTCAACTCCCTCTCGTCTTGCTAATTCTGTGCCTAAAAGACTTAACATCTGCTGAAGGGGGATGTACACATGTTCTGCAGAGTGTCCCCTACTTAATTCAAGCAAAATTGAGCTAGGCAATTTAGACTCCAGTGTAGGAACCAACATTATACCATACCTTTCCATTCCTACACCCAAGTTGTCCAGGGACCTAGTTCTAATTTCAAATTCATCATATAACTGCCGTAACTCCTTGACACTATTAGGATTATTAACAGGAGGTATAGCTAAAAGTGCACGGAGGTGGCTTTTAATTAAGATCTCTGGCTTACCAAACCGTTTCTTTAATATATCCCAAGCCACATTATAATTAGCCTCTGTTAATGCTAATCCTGCTATAGTCTTTGCTGCCTCCCCTTCCAAGAGGGACCGCAAATAATTAAACTTCTCCACGGCACTTAACACTTGACTAGAATGAACTGCTGATTGAAAACTGTCTGCCCATCCTTGCCATTCCTGAATACTCCCAGAAAATGTTTTGAGTACAAGCCTCGGTAATTGAACTACAGATCTGTTAACCTTAACTTCACAAACATCATTTGTTGAGTGTTGTGTTTCATTATTAGACCTGGTCTCTAACTGTACTGAGCTGCTAAACTCTTTTGCTCGGAGGCCTACTTTAATTATATCATCAATAATCTCTTCAAAGTAAATTATGTTATTTTCTATTTCATCCTCTTCTATAAGAGCCTCAATTTTAACATTTACCTCACTTAGAGCAACCTTTTTAGTTTCTAATATGGAAAGCTGCGCAGTCACTAAGCGTAAATCCTCTTGCTCTATGGCAGAATCTATAGTGGCAATGACCTTTGTAATTAGACCTTTGTAGGCGCTTCTCCTTTTTATAAATTTGTTCAATTCAGATGCACTCATCTTCAATGCAAACAACAATTGGGCTCAATGCCAAATGAGCTGAATTGGCAGAAATACTTAACCAAACTGATCAAACGCAAATTTTACTTTCAAATAAACTGAATTGCTGGTGGGGTACTAACCAAACACCAGTATGGAATACCAAATTTTCCACCCCAGGACCTTAATTCAATAATAACCCAAAATTAACCAAACCGGTAAAATGTAGGCCAAAAACAACGACAGACGACTGGCCAAGTTTCGCAATTGGGCACCAAACTTTCTACCCTGGGACCTTAATTCAATAATAACCCAAAATTAACCAAACACGGTAAAATGTAGGCCAAAACAACGACAGACGACTGGCCAAGTTTCGCAATTGGGCGACCAAACTTTCTACCCTGGGACCTTAATTCAATAATAACCCAAAATTAACCAAACCGGTAAAATGTAGGCCAAAAACGACGACAGACGACTGGCCAAGTTTCGCAATTGGGCGACCAAACTTTACCCTGGGACCTTAATTCAATAATAACCCAAAATTAACCAAACCGGTAAAATGTAGGCCAAAAACAACGACAGACGACTGGCCAAGTTTCGCAATTGGGCGACCAAACTTTTACCCTGGGACCTTAACTCAATAATACTCAACCCGTCTAGGCCTAACTTGGGCTACAATTTGCACAATCAGAACTTTGCCGAAAAATAGTCACTGACTCAGTCTTGGGGTAGAATCCGGTTCTGAAGGACCATGTTATTTTATTTATTTGTTGGGTTCAAAATCCCAGCTGAGCCGTGAACGGCCAAATTCTAAAGGGCCAGTTCTACCTAAGCCCAAGTTAAGCTAAATTAAAACTTACGGATTTGAGATCCTATTAGGTCCTACCTCAGGGTTGCTGACTCGATGCGGGCCTACCTTAGACCTTAGTTACATGAATTTAATATAAACAAAAGGGTACTATTTATGGTCTTCTTTCTCAACCTTGCAACAACAACGCAACCTGGACTATTGCACGATGCAACAATCTTGTATCTAAACAACCAAACTGAATTGCAAGAGAGCTCTCTATCAACCACACCCTGTACGTACGACATCCCACAAACGAGTAGAAAGACGCGCAGCGCCCCAAAATGATGCCACAGAGTCCAAACACTGATGCCACAAGAGCCAAAAATGCTAGCTCTAAATTAAGTGAATTTTTCACTAACCTTACAATTATGAGATGGATATATATACACCTTAACTTAATATATACATTTTATAGGGTGGATCGATTTTACATGTTTTTCGATTTCCATATTCTAATAGAGACAAAAACTTGCGCATGCATGAGAAAATAGCCTCTGCAAAATCTTAGCTTAATAGGTAATCATCTTCTGCCCCCGGCAGAGCGATGAAAATCATATTTTAGTAGTCAAAAACATATTTTTCTTATAATTTTTAAAATATTTCAATATGCATCAAAATTATTCCTAATAACTATAAAGTCGATGAAAAAGACCTCATATGATCGTTTTTCCAAGCGCGTTGTCCTACGTTAATATCTTTTGCCCCCGGCAACAACGTCAAATGTTGAAAAAATAGGTAATTTATATACATATTTTCAGATCGGCTCTTTGTCTTAAATAATGCATTTATATATTTCCCATAGCATTTATATCGTTGCTTAGGCATGAAATAACACACACACAAAATTTTATGACTCTAGAGTAATATCTTCTGTCCCCGAGAAAAGTCTAAATGTGGATTATAATTATGTTAATGCGATGTTATAAGTACGATAAGTACTAAGTACAGCTCCTCGCTTGCTAATTTTATAAAATTAGCAACCCAGAACTCACCACGAGGAGGTGGCTGTACGTCGAGTTCCACCCTATCCAGCCCCAACCACCCTTCCTTTGGCTGCATGTCGATTTACATACGGTAATCTTTCTTAGAATCAAATCGTGGAATTTTTGTTCGGGAGTGAAGACGGGAGCGGATGAATCCGTCCCTCTCTTCTATTCCGCTTGAGTATGACAAGGGAATAGTGGGATCAGTCCATCAGGCTGGTCTCCCGTCTCAACAAACTCTTTTATTCGGGTATCAGGTATTGTTTTTATAACGGGGGGTTCGGTCACCTCAGCCGTTTGCCAGTTGATCATTTCGTAATAGTTTTGACTATCGTAGAGCAGCTCAGGCATGGCGAAGGCTCGAATTTCCCCCGCTGGTGATTGTTTTGATCGTGCTTTTAATATTCTTCTCCATCCCAATTCTCTTATGTGTTGCTCATCGGCATGTAGCATGGAGATCAAAATATTTTCTGGGTGAGCAAAGAAAGAATTTCTACGGAGGACTTTGTTGGCGATTGTCTTAGATCTTTGAGGCATGGTCTGAGAGAGACGCATCATTTCGAAAAAATGTTTTGCGCCCTCAGTGAAACTGGAGTTTTTCTTTATCTTAAACCAAATTGGTGCGTAAACTGTCATAATGAATCGCACAATTTCGTTGAAGGTGCTGGAGGGTTCACTGGTTAAAACGTAGAGGCGCAGAAATCTATTTGCTGTTGTCAGCCACCTGGAATGCGCCATCTTACCTGGATTTCGAGCCGCGAGAGCTGAAGAGCAGCTACCGCTCGACATTGCTCTGTAGATGCCTAACAAATATTTTTGGTCAGTGCTCAACTCGGCATCATCTATGTCAATGTCGGGAGATGGAATGGCATCGAATTCTGTAATTGGAAGTTTTTCGCAGTCGTTCAGTTGTTTTCCAACTGGTCCAGTAAAGCCCATTGGCCCAGTTGTTTTGCCGTCCAAGTCTTGAATGAGGTGTCGCAGTGATAATTCATTACCGTGTAATAGGCATATGATCCACTGAACTGGCCTTTGTAGTTTCATTTCAATCATACGCCAGTACGCAGTGCGTACTGGCGCGTCAGTGGCAGCTGCTGCTGGCAGCACTCACATGACCTTTAAACCCTAGCCTAGAGTCATAAAATTTTGCGTGTGTGTTAATTCATGCCTAAGCAACGATATAAATGCATTATAAATGCATTATTTAAGACAAAGAGCCGATCTGAAAATATGTATATAAATTACCTATTTTTTCAACATTTGACGTTGTTGCCGGGGGCAAAAGATATTAACGTAGGACAACGCGTTTGGAAAAACGATCATATGAGGTCTTTTCATCGACTTTATAGTTATTAGGAATAATTTTGATGCATATTGAAATATTTTAAAAATTATAAGAAAAATACGTTTTTGACTACTAAAATATGATTTTCATCGCTCTGCCGGGGGCAGAAGATGATTACCTATTAAGCTACGATTTTGCAGAGGCTATTTTCTCATGCATGCGCAAGTTTTTCTCTATTAGAATATGGAAATCGAAAAAAATGTAAAATCGATCCACCCTAATATACAAGCAATGCTGCATCAATCAGCTTGGTCATCATATCGCCTTGGGACAACAATGGTTCTTCCTCTTCTAGATTTTCTAACACCCACCCCTAATGTTTCCATTCTAACTGTAGAGTAGGTTAAGCCTAGCCTTGTAGGGGTCAGCCTAGAGATTCCGGAAATGGTCCAGAGTGGGCAGAGTAAATTGAGGTCCACAGTAGGATTCTTCACCAAATTAGGTTAAGGTAATTTACCTTAGCCTTTGTTAAGCTATGAGTTAATGCTAGGTCTTAGACCACAATGTAGGCCTAATTTAACTGGACCTAGTTTATATGTTATCACTAAACTGGGATTTAGAAATATAATTGTTCACTTACTGAGTGTTATTAGACAAGTCCCGACCTCCTCCTGGAGTCCCTCTTCCAGTTGCCTAATTTTATGAGAGCGTACTTGCTGGTGATCTTTTCCTGTTTTCAAGCCCCTTCGTTCGCCATGCCGTTCTTCCTTCCAGTCCTCTGTTGCCCGGCTTTTTTTCCACCAGCCTCCCTTTTGTTTTGTTGGTTGATCGGTAGTGTATGTTTACTACTGAGCACGCTCTATCACACAGTATACAAATACTAGCGTGGAGAATAACTCTGGTGAGCAAGCAATTGGTTTCATCCACCCAGTTATTGACACAAAAGGAGTTTAATAATTGTTAGATTAACTACCTACCTACTCAGTGGACCATTTTTCGTTACCTCCCAACTCCCGACACGTATCAGTTTTCCATAATCCGTCTTTCAATGGAATGTAAGGAGTTATAGGAGACGACTGCCTTTATACAGCAGTTATTATCTCGATATTCCCTCTCATCCTTGCTTTGCAAGAAACTTGACTGGATTTATTCCATTCTGCAGGTGTCAAAGGTTACAGTTTCCTTCGGAAAGGCAGGGGCCCCTATGGGAGTGGTGTCTTACTGAGGATCCCCAATTCCCTTCCGTTTACTCCTGTTCTTCTTTATATCGATATTGAAGCAGTTGCAGCAACAATCCACACTTCCTCTTTTTCTATGATAGTTTGTACGGTATATTTTCCTCCTGGCCCTCTCTTATCTACAGTTATATTAAACAGACTGCTTCTCTTACTTCCTGCCCCTTTCCTTCTAATAGGAGACTTCAATGGTTATCACCCCTATGGGGTTCCCCTTCAGTGATCAGCGGGGCTCCACCATTGCTGACGTCATAGATGCCAATAATCTCTTTCTATTTAATGATGGTCCCCAACATTCCTCCATAGTTCCAGTGGGTCCTTCTCACATTTAGATCTATCACTTTCTACTACGGACTTGTCTCATGTGTTTGGTTAGGAAGTGTTGAGTGATCCTTGTGATTCTGATCATTTCCGCATTCTTCTCACATCTCAGGTACCATCTGTGGGCTCAAAGCGCTCCCTATGGAAAATAACAGAGGAAGGTCTGCATAACTTTCATTCTGACTTGTCTTTACCATATCCTGGAGATGATATCACTGGATGAAGACTACCATACATTAACTCGCGCAATTCAACATGCAGCTCGGGAACATTTCACTCTCACTTCCAGAGGCGTAACTAGGGTTGATCGCGCCCAGGGCAAATCAATAAATGGCGCCCTTAAAACCAGTGTTCTTTAAAATTCTGGCTGAATTCTTATAATGGTACTCAAACTGGTTACTCGTAATAATACCGCTAACAAAATATACTTTTAAGAAGTTTATTTTATGACAAATGAAAATGAAAAACAGTTATATACATATAAAATTTTACTGTACAAAAATATGTAAAAATAAATTGAAATGAAATGAAAATACAATTCATAAAAATTATTTTTACAGTTTATACTTTAATGTTTTTCTATCCATATACATAACCGCGTATATTTACTATTAAGGTTGATATTAAATTTCTATTAATACAATTTAATTTTATAGAACCAAAGTATGGTTAATTATTTGCCGAATTACAACAGAAACAATTAATATATGTACAAGGAGAGGCATAACTTTTCATGAGAATACACTTTGATGTTTTCTTGAATTTTACTGAATTACCGATAGCAGAATTAGCAATTAGAATATTAGATACTGACAAAAATCATTCCAATTATATGGTACTTTAAAAGAAATGCCTTGTTTGCACCTATTATTTTTGGCTCTTTTAATGAATAATTTGGAACTTCACACTAAACATGTATTTTTCTTACTTTTGCTGATGCAAACATCAATAATGTCATCAAAATTTGTTATTTCAGTTTCCTCACGTTCAATGCTGAGCAAGGCTAAAGCAGAAAGTCTTTCTTGGCCCATTGAAGCTCTCAAATATAAGATCAATGTTAACTTGCTGAAAGATCGCTCACAGCTGGCAATTGAAATTGCAATAGTGAGCATTATCTGAATAGCTACTCTCAAATTTGGAAAAACATTTTCATCTCCATACTGAACAATAAACTTGAGGAGTTCCTCAGCTTTAGAAATCTGAACATTTGGGCGACTTTTCAGAAGCATCTTACAATCCAGGATTTCTTCATAAAGCTCAAAGCCGTCAATATCATTGCTATAAAACTGTCCAAGGTTGAGACAACTTTTCTTTAAGATATTTACGTCATGACTACTGTTGCTTTCATTTGAGTCAAACAATAATCCTCTAGCATCTAAAAGAAATCCAAATTTTGAATCCAAGTCATGGAGACGGACAAATCTTTCTTCCATTTCATTATGGAGACGATCAATAGTTTCTTTCATTATTCTCATCATTTCTTCTTTCGCAGTTAACCCTACATCCTTGGCTTTTTCTTCTTTCTGGGGCGTCTTTCTACTTGAATATCCCATTCATCACACAGTTTCAGCCCTGCTTCAAGTGATTCACTGGCCAATGATTCTCGACTGTTTAAAAAATAATCTTGAAGGGCTTTTAAATCATAAGCAGCATCATGAAAGTTCATGGTATGATCTTGGAGTCGTTTTTGAACACGATCAATCCGAACAAGAATTTTTTTCCAAAATCCAAGCAAAGCCAAGAAATGAAAAGTCAAAATTTGATTCAGCACCTGCCTTGCATCACCTCTTGTATCAGCAGTTTCATTTTGATCATCAACCATGCTTTGCAAGAGTTCCACTATAATATCAAAGTATTCATGAACAGGCTTCACAGCCTCTGTTCTGGAACTTCATCGAGTTTCAGATTCAGATTTGACAACTATTGGTATGGCATCTTTCAGCTTTTGCCAACGGAGAGTTGAACGTGAAAAGAATGAATAAAGCGACTGAATTGCACCAAAAAACGTCACCATCACTGCATCATGGTTAGCAGCACGCACTCCAACCAAATTGAGAGAATGATTATCGCAGTTTACTAAAATAGCTTTGCTATTTTTTTCAATAATCCTCAATTGACACCACTTTTATAACCAGCCATAACTACAGCATTGTCATAGCATTGAGATCGACAGTCTTCTAACGGCATTTTGTCTTTTTCCAGTTGTTCCAAAATCACTTCCACAATGTTTTCAGCATCCTTTCGTTTTAATTGGATAAATCCAAGAAAAGACTTTTATAAAAATTGTTTTCTCCTGAAAATCAATATCAACATAACGAACTGTTTCTGCCATTTGCTCTCGATGTGCTTGATCTGGAGAAAAATCAAACATGAGGCCAAAATATTTGGCCTTATGAATGCTCTGTAACAATTTCTGACGAACAGTAGAAGCCATCAGCTGAATAAATTCATTCTGCACTAATGGAAATAAATATGATGTTCTTCCAGGGTGCTTTTCCACAATACTGAGATGTTCTTTCATGACAGGATCAAACCTTGCCAACAATTTTAATAACCCAAGAAAATTTTCAATATTGCTTTCCTCTTCCTGTCTAAGGGATTCCTTGTGACCACGCAATGCAAGGTTCTGAGTTGCTAAAAATTTTATGCAATGGAGAATTCTGTGGAGAACATCTCGCCATTTTTGTTTTTCTGTTGCAATTTGAGCTTGAAGCTCTACGTCAATGATTCCTCTGTTTTCTAAAAGATTTATTTCCATTTCCTTCCATTGGGTGAAGCAGTATCGATGATTTTTTGCATTTTCATGGGTGCTAAGCCTTTCTGGTGCTTTCCAATGATTGAACCCATTTTCTTGCTCCAATGAAGACTGATTGTCAATTTGAGAGAGAAAATAGCAAACAACAAAAGCAAAACGCTGCTTTCTTCTCTGGAGAATAGAATAAACAAGCCATGAGCGCCAAACTTCTTCTCCACATCCATTTCCCAACTTTCATTTAAACCATCTTTCATTCATTGATCGGGTTTGTGTGGGAACAAATGGCCCTTCACTATTTTGAAAATACTTCGAACCCAATGTGACCATTTCTGTCCTCAGGGCATCTGATAAAATTACTTTTTTGATATTTTATCAAACTCCAAGAAGCCTACATCGTGATGCTGAATCGCATCTGGTATAGGCTGTGCTGTTTTTTCCTGCTTTTCGCTACTCAAAGTTTTAGTATCTTCTGGCTTCTTGAAAGACACTTCTGGTTCTTGAAAGACACTTAATTCTCCTTCTGATACACTGGCGGGTTGGTCAACACTCATATCTGATGCAGTTAATGCTGATGAAGGACCAGCTTGTTGCTGTTCAAGAAATGACATCATAAAGCCACTTGACTTTTTAGCTTCTGCTTCTTGCATTTTTCTTTTCTTCCTGCCTTCTGCTTCTTGCATTTTTCTTTTCTTCCTGCCTTCTGCTCCACTCAGCTTCTTTTTCGGACTTTTCGGTATCGGCAATGTTCGCTTCATGGTAAAATTTTCTAGAGAAAGAAACAAAAAAATAGAATAAATTAATAATTCATAATAAAATTCTAATAAAAAGAATGAATTAATAAAGTTAAATGAAGTTAAAAATCTGAAATTCATGGAAATTCGATGGCTAGAGATATGGTACCGGTACATTTCCAAAAGAGCATGTTTTTACTCTTAAATTTTTTTTTTAAATCATAAAAATGGCGCCCCCCAAAATTTGGCGCCCAGGGCACGCGCCCCACCTGCCCCGCCCCATCCTAGTTACGCCACTGCTCACTTCCAGTACATTTAATGCTAAATATCATGCAGTTTGGTGGAATGATTTGTGCCAGCAGGCTTTTAGAGTAAGAAAGGTAGCCTATAGGTTATTTAAACAAAATCCTGTTTTACAGACCTATATCCTGTACAAAAAGGCCCGAGCAATTGCTTGGTGTACAATTAGATTATCCAAACGTTCTATCTCTCATCGGACAACTGAGAGTGTGGTCTGGGATAAAATTAAAAGACTGTAAAGAAAACCTCCCGCGAGTCCTATTGTCTTGCAGGATGATGGTAATGTCGTTTTCCAGCCCCAGCTAGTTGGTAACTCCTTGGCTGCATACTTTGCATCTATCAGCAGTAAATCTCATTATACAGCGCAGCAAAGGCTGAACTAATCCCTATTGATTTTTCTACAAATGTAGCACTCCGTTATAATAGTTCTTTTACTCTGCTGGAATTGGATATGGCCTTCTCGAAGCTCAAAAATACCTCCCCTAGGAAGGATATGGTAGTGTACCCCTTCCTCACCAATCTTTCATTTTCTAACAGACAAGTTTTATTGGCCTTTTCTCACAAGGTTTGGATGACATGCTCTTTTCCACATATTTGGACTTCTGCTTTGCTGGTGCCTGTTAGAAAATCTAGAAGAGGAAGAACCATTGTTGTCCCAAGGCGATACGATGACTAAGCTGATTGATGCAGCATTGCTTGTATATATATTAAGTTAAGGTGTATATATATCCATCTCATAATTGTAAGGTTAGTGAAAAATTAACTTAATTTAGAGCTAGCATTTTTGAGCTCTTGTGGCATCATTGTTTGGTCACACTGTTGGCATCATTTTGGGACGCTGCGCGTCTTTTCTACTCGTTTGTGGAAGGTCGTACGTAAAGGTGTGGTCTGATAGAGAGCTCTCTTGCAATTCAGTTTGGTTGTTTAGATACATGATTGTTGCATCGTGCAATAGTCCAGGTTGCGTTGTTGTTGCAAGGTTCAGAAAGAAGACCACAAATAGTACACTTTTTGTTTACTTTAAGTTCATGTAATTAAGGTCTAAGGTAGGCCCGCATCGAGTCAGCAACCCTGAGGTTACCCTGAGGTAGGACCTAATAGGATCTCAAATCCGTAAGTTTTAATTTAGCTTAACTTGGGCTTTAGGTAGAACTTGCCCTTTAGAATTTGGCCGTTCACGGCTCAGCTGGGATTTCGAACCCGACAAATAAATAAAATAACATGGTCCTTCAGAACCGGATTTCTACCCCAAGACTGAGTCAGTGACTATTTTTCGGCAAAGTTCTGATTGTGCAAATTGTATCCCAAGTTAGGCCTAGACGGGTTGAGTATTATTGAGTTAAGGTCCCAGGGTAAAGTTTGGTCGCCCAATTGCGAAACTTGGCCAGTCGTCTGTCGTTTTTGGCCTACATTTTTTCCGGTTTGGTTAATTTTGGGTCATTATTGAATTAAGGTCCTGGGGTGGAAAATTTGGTATTCCATACTGGTGTTTGGTTAGTACCCCACCCAGCAATTCAGTTTATTTGAAAGTAAAATTTGCGTTTGATCAGTTTGGTTAAGTATTTCTGCCAATTCAGCTCATTTGGTATTGAGCCCAAGGGTTGTTTACATTGAAGATGAGTGCATCTGAATTGAACAAATTTATAAAAAGGAGAAGTGCCTACAAAGGTCTAATTACAAAGGTCATTGCCACTATAGATTCTGCCATAGAGCAAGAGGATTTACGCTTAGTGACTGCGAAGCTTGCCATATTAGAAACTAAAAAGGTTGCTCTAAGTGAGGTAAATGTTAAAATTGAGGCTCTTATAGAAGAGGATGAAATAGAAAATAACATAATTTACTTTGAAGAGATTATTGATGATATGATTAACGTAGGCCTCCGAGCAAAAGAGTTTAGCAGCTCAGTACAGTTAGAGACCAGGTCTAATAATGAAACACAACACTCAACAAATGATGCTTGTGAAGTTAAGGTTAACAGATCTGTAGTTCAATTACCGAGGCTTGTACTCAAACCATTTTCTGGGAGTATTCAGGAATGGCAAGGATGGGCAGACAGTTTTCAATCAGCAGTTCATTCTAGTCAAGTGTTAAGTGCCGTGGAGAAGTTTAATTATTTGCGGTCCCTCTTGGAAGGGGAGGCAGCAAAGACTATAGCAGGATTAGCATTAACAGAGGCTAATTATAATGTGGCTTGGGATATATTAAAGAAACGGTTTGGTAAGCCAGAGATCTTAATTAAAAGCCACCTCCGTGCACTTTTAGCTATACCTCCTGTTAATAATCCTAATAGTGTCAAGGAGTTACGGCAGTTATATGATGAATTTGAAATTAGAACTAGGTCCCTGGACAACTTGGGTGTAGGAATGGAAAAGTATGGTATAATGTTGGTTCCTACACTGGAGTCTAAATTGCCTAGCTCAATTTTGCTTGAATTAAGTAGGGGACACTCTGCAGAACATGTGTACATCCCCCTTCAGCAGATGTTAAGTCTTTTAGGCACAGAATTAGCAAGACGAGAGGGAGTTGAGTTTGCACAGTGGGATGGTAAACAAGGGGACAAAGGCAGGCACAGCACCAAAGTTTCCACAAAAAGGAATAGCCCAGGTACAGTGTCAGCTCGACATGCCTCCTCTGAGAATAAATTAAAGGGAATCAAGGAATGCATATTTTGCGAAGGCAACCACAAGTCATATAAATGTGAGGTGGCTGAGGCCTTACCCTTTGAGGAGAGAAAGGACAGGGTAACTAAGTCCACAGCATGTTTTAAATGTTTTTTGAAAGGTCATAGAGCAAGGTTTTGTAAGTTTAAAATTTTGTGCAAAAAATGTCATGGTAGGCATCAGCCATTATTGTGTGAAAACACTCTTAGTAGGCCTACCCCAGAAGTAGAGACATCAGTGGCACATGCCACTGCTATGCAAGGGAGTAAAAGTAAAGGGGATTATTGCAAACAACTGCAGCCTTATTAATTGGGAATGAGGGAGAAGCTACTGTAAGAGTGTTGTTTGATAGTGGTAGCCAGTGTAGTTTTATTAAGACCAGAATTTCCAGAAAATTGAAGTTTAAAGAACTTAAAAGGGAAAATTTAAGAATTTCTGGGTTTGGGGGTTCCATTCAAAACCGAACCAAATTTAAGAAGGTAGAAGTTCTGGTTAAAGGGTTGTTACCGCAAAGTCCCACTATCAAGGTCCAAGCTGTAGAGATTGAGGAACTTTGTGCTCCAGTCACTACTTGTTTAGATATGGCATGTGTCCAAGAATTGCAAGTTAAAGGAATTAATTTGGGCAATAATAAGTTTGAGGGAACAGAAGATATTAGTCTTTTGATTGGAGCTGACTATTATTGGGACTTCATCACTGGTAATATTGTCCGTACATCTCAAGGCCCAGTAGCTATTGAAAGTAAGCTAGGCTGGATGCTACATGGTAGTTATTGCAATGAAATGGAAGTTAAGGCTCTTTTTGTTAAGATTGAGAGAACAGCCATGGTCTGGAAAGGCATTTGAAAGCGTTTTGGGAACTTGAATCTATTGGTATAAAGGACAACCAGGCAAGTACAGTGAACAATGATGTTTTAGAGCAATTTGAAAAAGGGATTGGGTTTAGAGATGGTTGCTATGAAGTTGGCCTACCATGGGAGGATTCTTGCAAACCCGGTTCAAACCTTCAGCTAGCTAATCGGAGGTTGGAGACTTCATTGTACAGGCTAAGAAAAAATGAGGAGTTGTTAATTGAATACAATGAGGCCATCCTAAGTTAGTAAGGGAGGGCTATGCTGAAAGGGTGCAAGGTGAGCTGGTGAGCCAGGAGGCACATTATCTGCCACACCATGCAGTGGTACGGCGAGACAAAACTACCACCAAACTGAGGGTAGTTTTTGATGGCTCAGCCAAGGACAAAGATGGTGTGTCCTTGAATGACTGTTTGGATGCTGGGCCAAATTTAAATGCAGATTTATTTTCCTTGTTACTGAGATTCAGGTTTGGTAGAGTAGCATTGACTGCAGATGTGAAGCAAGCCTTTTTGCGGATAAAGTTAAAACCAGAGGACAGAGATGCAGTAAGGTATCTGTGGGTGGATACGAAAGACTTGTTGGAAAATGAACCTAAGGTTCAAGCATATAGAATGAAGTCAGTGTTGTTTGGCCTCAGCTCTAGTCCATTTCTGTTGGCAGCTACTATGCAGTACCATTTTAAGAAATATTCTGAAGTCTATCCTAACACTATTGAACACATAAGGAAAAATTTTTATGTTGATGATTTGCTATGTTCCGTGGATAATACAGAAATGGCTAAACAGATATTCATGGAGGCTAGAGCTATAATGAGGGAAGCTGGCATGGAGCTCAGAAAATGGCAGACCAATCATTCGCAATTACAAGAGTTTATGAGTCATTCCTGTGTAGTACCTGATGCAGCAGAAAGTATTGAGGATTCTGGTATTAAGGAGTTTGGGCAATAGACGCAAAGGTGCTAGGCATCGTTTGGCAGCAAGATGATGATTTGTTTACCTTCAATGGGAAATCTTTAGTAGAGCTGGCCGAGAATGAGACAAGTGGACAAAACGTACAGCTCTTAGTTTGGCTTCGAAGGTCTTTGATCCTCTTGGATTCCTGGCTCCATTTGTGATAAAGTCAAAAATTTGGTTTCAGAGCCTCTGGAAATTGGACTTGGTTGGGACCAAGAGTTACCTGATCATATGGTGGTAAGGTGGAAATATTGGTTCAAAGAATTGGCACATTGGAGACTATGGAAAACTGATGAGTGGGTAGTTGGGAGGTAACGAAAATGGTTCACTGAGTAGGTAGGTAGTTAATCTAACAATTATTAAATTCCTTTTATGTCAATAACTGGGTGGATGAAACCAATTGGTTGCTCACCAGAGTTATTCTCCACACTAGTATTTATATACTGTGTGAGAAGAGCGTGCTCGGTAATGGAGATACATTACCACTCAACCAACCGAGGAAAAAACCAAGACAACGCTGGTGGAAAAAGCCCCGCGAAAAGGAGAACAAAGGAGTACGAAAACGAACAACGGGGCGAGAGGACGGAACAGGGGAAGGGACGAGAATAGACAACGAAAAAGATCCCACCAGCAAGTACGCTCTCGACAATTACACAACAGGAGAACAGAGACTCCAATAACTAACAGTAAGTGACTAATTGAGTTTTTAACCCAGTAATTTAATCACATTAAATTAAGCTGGGTCAGACAAGTTAGGCCTACATTGTGGCCTAAGACCCAGCATCAACTCATAGCTTAACAAAGGTGAAGGTAGATTGCCCTAACCTAACTTGGTGAGGAATCCTACTGTGGACCTCAATTTATCTGCCCGCTCTGGACCATTTCCGGAATCTCTAGGCTGACCCCTCTAGGCTAGACTTGATCTACTCTATAGTTAGACTGGAGATATAAGGGGTGGGTTAATTGTGGACCAATTCAAACAGAGCATTTTTCGCATTGGTGGTCCGTGTGTGGGGAATTTACAAACCTTAACCTTACTTAACAAAAATTGCAAAATTAGGCTAAATGGTCTAGCCTAAGCCTAACCTAATCAAGCCTAATTAGGTCTACAACCTAGGGCCTAACTAGGAAACATTTACATTTAAGGAGTCTCATTCTCTTATAAGCTTAGACCTGAGTGACATAAGTACTTGGTGGGGATTAAACCAAATTTAAACTTGACTGTTTTGTCTGTGCTCTCTCTTCTCTGGTAATTTCTTCTTGTCCTCTATTTCATTACGATCCCCAGTTAAACAATTTTGACTTAGACATGGACAGTGCGGAATTGAAAAAGTTAAAAAAGAAAAGGGGGGCAAAGTTGGGAGCTGTTACAAAGGCTGTGAACACTTTTAACAATATTACACAACCAGGTAAGGAAGATTTAGAGAGTGTAATTCTTAAATTGGAAACTAAAAAGAAGGAAATAATAGCCATTAATGAGAGTATTTCAGAGTTAGTTGAATCCGAAATGGCTGAAGAACAATTGATAGACCTTTACGCTGATGATGATGATCAGGTAATCTCAATTGAACAGCAAATAAGGAGACTACGGTCTCGTTTGACTGACTTAACACCAAAAAAACCTAATTCTGATTTTAATCAAAGTAGAGCTAACCTTCAACAAAATTTAAGTGGCATGCTAAATCCTGAGTCACAAGAATTGAGGGCTCAGTTACCCATTTTGCTAGTACCAACATTTGAAGGGGACACGGTACAATTCCCATCTTTCATTGACAAATTTGAGAATTTAATAGGTAATAAACCTTATATTTCAACTGTTGAAAAGTTTAGTTACTTAACTAGTTCCCTTAAAGGCCCAGCCTATAACCTGATAGCCTATTTACCAGCCGTAGGGAATTCATATGAAGTAGCTATTGATCTCTTAAAACGTAATTACATTAATAAAGATGAGATTGTATATGAATTATCTCAACAAATTTTGAATTTGCACCCATAAAAGATAACCATAGTGATATGGAAAATTTTTATACAAAATTAGAAGCTATTATAGGACAACTGGTTAGCAATGAGATAGATATTAAAGCTTCATCTTGGATTATACAAGGCATAGTACTTAGGTGCCTTCCTTTGAGGGTTAAAGATATTTTAATTCTAAAGACGGGAGAAAATTATCCTAATCTGGAAGATATAAGAAAACACTTCCCCAATATCCTAACTAATTACAAAGTGAGAGATTTTCCAACACATAAGACCCAGACTATGGATAAACCAAAGACTGTTCCCAGAGACCAACTAGCTACAGCCAAACAGACAAAACTTGATACTGTAGAATCAAATGTGACCAACTATAATACACGAACACCTACATTACAGAACTTTAATGTAACTGCTGCCTCAACTTACACACCACATTGCAAATTTTGTGCAAGTAATGAACACAGTAGTACTGGGTGTGACAAATATTCAGACTTTAACCAAAGAGCTAAAAGATGTGAACAGTTGAACCTGTGTAAAAAGTGTACTGGCCAGGGACATTATAAGAAAGACTGTAAATCTAGGTTAAGATTCAAGTGTAAGTTTTGTAAAAGTTTACGACATGTCTCATCAATGTGTGATTCACCAAAGTGTCTAAACAATAGTACTCAAACTCAAAAGATACCTCCCCCAAACAAAGGTAACAAAGAAAATGCCACTTTCATGGGACATTCTGTTTGTTCAAACAATGTAACAAGAAACACTGAGATTCTTTTACCAACTATTACTTTGGACTTAGTGAATAGTGAGGGTAGCACCACTCCAGTGAGATGTCTTATAGACTGTTGTTCTCAACAAACATTTGTTTCACAAAATGTAGTTAATAAATTGGGTTTGACACCAAGCCCGAATGAACAAAACCTCAATATTGCATCCTTTGTTAAGGATAACTCGGACAAAAATAGCTATAAGACAATTGACCTGGAACTACATTTAGAAAGTAAATTAGAGAAAATTGAAGCAGTTATTATTTCTAAAGTAGGACAAAACAAACTGGTTATACCCAAACTAGAACAAACCATAAATCATTTGGGAAAACACTACAAAATAGCTGATAGACATATCACTAACAACACAGTAGCTAACATTGAAATGCTAATAGGGGCAGATTATATTAATCTTATTCATAAGGGCATAGTAGAGATAGCTAATGGTATAGCTATTCAGACTCCATCAGGGATAGCCCCTTTGGGTGACCTATCAAAATACAACCTAGACCTAAACCAAAACAGTTCATGACCAACAAATACTATGTGCCTAACTCAGTCCTACATAACACCTGTAAGAATAGCAACACTTTGAATAATATTATCTCAACTGAGAACATTAATTCATCATTATCAAATGAAACTTTGGATGAGGCAATTCAAACTTTATGGTTGCTAGAATCTGTGGGTATACATGACACAAATCAAACTTCAGAAGATCAGTTAATGGTAGAAAGATTTGAAGACACCATTCAGTGCAAAGACAATAGTTATTTTGTTGAGTTACCTTGGAAAATAAATTGTCCAACTTTAAGAGACAATCTCAAAGTAGCTAAAGGACATTTATATAAAGTAATGAAAAAACTCAAACAAGATAATAATATTCCATCATATAATGATGTCTTCAAAGAACAGCTACAGAAAGGCTTCATTGAAGAAGTAACAAATAACCTTTTTAAAAAAGATGGTTGTCATTATTTAACCCACAGGGGGGTTTATCGACAAGATGCCCCAACAACAAAACTCAGAGTAGTATATAACTGTAGCCTCAAAGACAGTGATAAACACAGTTTGAATGATTGCTTGATTGAGGGTCCTAATCTCATTTCTGACCTTGTGAAGATCTTACTGAGGTTCAGGTTAGATAAATATGCCGTACAAAGTGACATTTCAAAGGCATTTTTGAGAATAAATCTTAAAAATGAATATGATAAAAACCAACTTAGGTTCTTATGGTTCAAGGATCCATTTGATTTGAATAAAGGGTTCATAACCTATAGATTTAATGTTGTGTTGTTTGGAGCCAATTGCTCACCTAGCCTATTAGCATTGACAATTAGACATCATTTAAACCAGTTTAATAACTCTTTAACATTGAACTTCCTTAAGGAACATTTTTACGTAGACAATCTAATAGGCTCAACAACAACAAAATCTGAATTATCTGAAGTCTATGAACACTCTCAAAACATTATGCAACAAGGTAACTTTGAACTTAGAGAGTGGATTTCAAATGATGAGGATTTAAAAAAAGATTTTAAAGGATAATAATGGTCTTACTGAGCCATCAGACAGAGTTAAAACTTTAGGTATGAACTGGTATTTGGATGCAACTTCTAACAGTCATGATTCAATCTGTACTAAAGGTTTTAAACTTGATGAGGAAGCAAATACTAAAAGACAAATATTATCAGAGGCTTCCAAAATTTTTGATCCTATGGGTCTATTCCTGCCTTCAACAATAAAATCAAAGATTCTCCTCCAAGAAATTTGGAGGACAAATGTTGGGTGGGATGATCCAATAACAAATGAAAATAAAAAATCTTGGAAGAAGTTAGCTGCTGATTTAACAAAAGTGCAGAACATTAAAATTCAAAGGTGCTGTGGGTTTAGGGATAAGCCCCAGAGACTTCATGTGTTTGCTGATGCAAGCACACAAGCTTATGGGTGCTGTGCGTATCTTGTAAGCCCTACAGAAAGTCATCTAATTTATGCAAAAGGGAAAGTTGCACCTCTCAACCTACCCGAACCATACCTCAATTGGAACTATTGGCTGCTGCATTAGCCATTAAAACCATTTCATTGCTTAAGGATGCTTACCATGATATGAACATAACTCACATCCACATCTGGCTTGACAGTCAGATTTGTCTTGCCTGGATACGGAATGATAGCATTAATAGTAAGAATATCTTTGTAAGAAATAGGCTAAAAGAAATAGCTGAAGCTAATGAAAGCCTACAAGTAACTTTCACTATGTTCCAACTAAACAAAATCCAGCAGACTTTCTGACCAGAGGTTTATCCTACAAGTTGTTGAAGTCAAACAAAACTTGGTTTATGGGACCTAAGTGGCTCTGTAATACAGACCAATGGCCTGTGGAACAAGTTAACTTGACATTAAATTTAATCTTTTCAAATGAAAAGGTTGAACCAATCACTAATTATGAACAGTATTCTGATTTCAGTAAACTTGTCAGGGTCACAGCCTACTGTTTGAGGTTTGCTCACAACTGTTTAACTACAATTAACAAACAGCTAAATAAAAACAATCATAATTATACAGAAGTTGCAACCAAATACTGGATAGGCCATGCACAACAAAAAGAGTACAATAAAGAGTTAGAATTCTTAACTAATGGGAAACAAACAAAAGAACCTGTACCATCAGTAGTTGTGGATCTAAACTTGTTCAGAGATGAGGAAGGCCTTCGAAGGTGTAAAGGGAGATTAGACAAATCAAAACTGTCATACAAAAGCAAACATCCAATCCTTTTACCTAGATTTAGCTATTGACAACATTAATCATCAGAAAAACACAATGATGTATATCTATGGGGTACCACAGACACTAACTACATTAAGAAAAACTTATTGGATACCCAAGGGAAGGATCACTGTTAAAACAGTCTGAGTGAGTGTGTCACATGTAGGCGTATTCATGCTAGGCCCTATAGGAAACCAAATCCTCCTGCTTTGCCAGAGGAGAGAGTTACTCTCAACAGACCCTTTGAGACTGTAGGCATTGACTATACAGGAGCATTGACTGTAGGGGTGGGTGACACTGAACAAAAAATGTACATTGTACTGTTTACATGTGCTGCCTCACGAGCTGTTTATTTGGATGTTGTGGAGGACCTTACAGCAGAATCTTTTGTTGCTGTCTTTAAGAGATTCTGTGCACGACATTCAGTACCCAAGACAGTTTGGACTGACAATGCTACATATTTCAAGGCTGGTGAACAAGTCATCCACGACTTGTTAAGCGATGAAATCACACAATTATATGTACAAAATTCAAACATAAAGTGGAAGTATATTCCGGTTGCCTCTCCTTGGTATGGTTCTATCTGGGAGAGGAATATACAAACAGTAAAGAATTGCTTGAAGAAAGCAATTGGCAAAAAACAGATACACTTATTTGGGTTGCTCACTCTCCTGGCTGAGATTGAGAACATCATTAACAATAGACCACTCACTTATGTGAGTGACAACATTAATGACCCGGAACCATTAACTCCAAATCATTTGATTCGGGGAGAACAAGTTAGTCTCCTGCCGGACTACAATATAGACTCTTCAGAAGACCCAAACTGGACTCAACGACATGATGAGCTCCAGACTAAGTTACAACATTTAACTAGAGTTAAAGCTCATTTCATTAAACAGTGGAAAACTGAGTACTTGATGGGTCTAAGGGAGGACATAAACAAATGACTAAGAAGGATTGGTCTGACACAATTAAGGTAGGGGACCTTGTTCTCATACATGACAGTACTCCAAGACAATACTGGCCTCTGGCTAGAGTTTCAGAACTCAGACCAGGGGCAGACGGGGTAACAAGAGTGGTCAAATTAAGGACTTCAACGGGTGACACAACAAGAGACATTTCTCTTTTGTACCCTTTAGAGTCTGGACCCAAAACAATGGACTTTGGAGAACCTTCTCCACTGACAGTAACAACTGGAGACACTGAACTTCCAGTAACTATTCCTTTGACAGTAGGAGTGGTAACGCATCCTACTACAACATTGACAGACACAAGACCTCAGCGACAAACAGCATTAAAGGCGCGACTATTTTTACAACAAAAAATAGATGCTGGGGAATTGTAATTTTATCTTCTAACTTTCATTTTTTCTTTTCTTATGGTAAAGACCATAGACAGTTTCATCCTATGGATGTATATTTTCTCTTCTAATTAAATGCTACACCTTCTCCATGAGAAGGTGAGGATAGGCACTGTTAATCAGATTAACAGGCATTTACAGTTAAATAGTTAGCTAGTCTACACTCAGACATAAAATTGGTGACAATGACACCAAAATTTTTATCTCCCGGGGCCCCCAGTATATGGAAAACTGATGAGTGGGTAGTTGGGAGGTAACGAAAATGGTTCACTGAGTAGGTAGGTAGTTAATCTAACAATTATTAAATTCCTTTTATGTCAATAACTGGGTGGATGAAACCAATTGGTTGCTCACCAGAGTTATTCTCCACACTAGTATTTATATACTGTGTGAGAAGAGCGTGCTCGGTAATGGAGATACATTACCGCTCAACCAACCGAGGAAAAAACCAAGACAACGCTGGTGGAAAAAGCCCCGCGAAAAGGAGAACAAAGGAGTACGAAAACGAACAACGGGGCGAGAGGACGGAACAGGGGAAGGGACGAGAACAGACAACGAAAAAGATCCCACCAGCAAGTACGCTCTCGACAATTACACAACAGGAGAACAGAGACTCCAATAACTAACAGTAAGTGACTAATTGAGTTTTTAACCCAGTAATTTAATCACATTAAATTAAGCTGGGTCAGACAAGTTAGGCCTACATTGTGGCCTAAGACCCAGCATCAACTCATAGCTTAACAAAGGTGAAGGTAGATTGCCCTAACCTAACTTGGTGAGGAATCCTACTGTGGACCTCAATTTATCTGCCCGCTCTGGACCATTTCCGGAATCTCTAGGCTGACCCCTCTAGGCTAGACTTGATCTACTCTATAGTTAGACTGGAGATATAAGGGGTGGGTTAATTGTGGACCAATTCATACAGAGCATTTTTCGCAGAGACATTGAAATCCCAAGATGGTACTTTGGAGAGTTGAACAATAGTCCAGACAATTTGGAGCTGCACATCTTTTGTGATGCAAGTGAGGAAGCCTATGCAACTTGTATTTATATAAGAGGCGCATTGCAAGAGGAAGTAAGTTGCAGGTTGGTTGCTGCAAAGAGTAGAGTAGCACCTTTGAAAAGGCTTTCTGTTCCAAGGTTGGAATTGATGGGTGCCGTTATTGCTAGTCGGCTTGCAATTACAGTGCGAAAGTCTTTGGCCCTCTATGAAATTCCAAGCTATTATTGGACAGACTCCACTATAGTTTGGCACTGGTTAAGAAGTCAGGCAAGGAAATGGAAACCATTTGTTGCCAATAGGGTGGAGGAAATTCAAGCGCACACAGATCCCAAGCAATGGAAGCATTGTCCAGGCATCCAAAACCCCGCTGATTTACCAACACGAGGAATTTCGGTGAAAGATCTTTCACAATCAAGTTTGTGGTGGAATGGGCCGGAGTGGCTAAAACTTAGAAGTGAAAACTGGCCTTCTAATCAGCCTATTGTAGGAGAATGCCAGGCTGAAGAAGCATGGGTGAGTGAGGTGAGAAAATGCGCTGTGAACAGTTGTCAAGTTATGCAGCAGGACCCCATATTGAGGCTTGAGGACATTAGCAGTCTGAAAAGATTGTTAAGAGTGACAGCATGGATATATAGATTTACCAACAACATTAAGGGAGAAACAAGAAGGGAAGGAATTCTGAACAGTAATGAGATTCAGCAAGCCAGGAAATACTGGGTGGTATATGCGCAGAAGGAAAAATTTGGTGAAGAGCGGGAATTGCTCACTAGCCATCCATTACAGGTTCTACCAACACATTCTGCGCTCAAGGGTTTGGATGTGTTTTTGGATCAGGATTTATTGAGAGTAGGAGGTAGACTACAGTTTTCTGGGCTTCCAGAGGAGAAAAGACATCCAATTTTGCTACCTTCTCGGGGCACTTTGTGGACCTTTTGATCCTGGATATCATCATAAGCTGTTACATGCTGGAGTTAGAGAAGTGATAATAGAGATTAGACAACAATTTTGGATTCCCAAAATTAGACAAGTAGTGAAAAAGGTCTTGCATAAATGTGTGGTTTGCAAGCGTTGGAGTGCAAAGCCTTATTATGAAAAGGTGGCTCCACTTCCAAGAGAACGGTGTGTCTATACTGCCCCATTTGATGTAGTGGGAGTAGACTTTGCAGGGCCAGTCTATGTGTATGAGCGAGGGGAATCTAACAAAGGTTATATATGTCTTTTCACCTGTGCTACCACCAGAGCAATCCATTTGGAGTTGGTAAGCCACTTAAGTAGTGATGTATTTCTTTTGGCCTTTAAAAGGTTTGTGAACAGAAGGGTTTCCCAAATAAAATCATATCGGATAATGCAAAAACCTTCAAAAGGCTGCAAAGGAACTCCAAGAAATTTGGTCCTTGCTAAAAGAGGAAGGATTCCAATCCTACTTTTCACACCAAGGGGTACAGTGGGAGTTTATTGTTGAGAGAACACCATGGTGGGGAGGATTTTGGGAAAGGCTAGTGAGAAGTGTAAAGTGTCCATTAAAGAAACTTTTAGCTAATGCTCATTTGAGCAAAGAAGAATTCTCTACTGTTTTATGTGAAGTAGAAGCAATGGTGAACAGTAGGCCTATCACTTTTGTTTACAACAGTAGGCAGGATGCAGAGCCACTGACACCAAATCATTTTCTTTGTGGTAAACGATTAACATCAAACCCCAGTGTGCCAGAAGACTTGCAGCCTATCCAGAGCACTCAAGGAGAGTTAACCAGACGGTTCAGGTACCTTGAAGAGCTACAAGATCAGTTATGGAAGAGGTGGCAGATGGAATACTTGCCAGAACTCAATTATTACCCATCAGGCAAGGTAAAGGGCTCCAATGCAAATTGTATCAAGGTGGGAGAAGTGGTAATGATTGGGGATGAAAGACCAAGGCAATGCTGGAAGCTTGGCATAATTGAAGAGTTGTTTGTTGGCAAAGACAATTTAGTTAGGTCTGCACTGGTAAAGACTTCAGGAGGAAAGTTAAAGAGACCTATACAAAAACTCTATGCTTTAGAAATCAGCAAAAACACAGATAGTCAAGATGAAACATTTGAGTTACAGCCTCAGGAAGAAGGCTTGGCTAACCTTGCAGAAGGTAATGACAACAATGCCTCTTCGGTGGGGAGTGTTAGAAAATCTAGAAGAGGAAGAACCATTGTTGTCCCAAGGCGATACGATGACTAAGCTGATTGATGCAGCATTGCTTGTATATATATTAAGTTAAGGTGTGTATATATCCATCTCATAATTGTAAGGTTAGTGAAAAATTAACTTAATTTAGAGCTAGCATTTTTGAGCTGTTGTGGCATCATTGTTTGGTCACACTGTTGGCATCATTTTGGGACGCTGCGCGTCTTTTCTACTCGTTTGTGGAAGGTCGTACGTAAAGGTGTGGTCTGATAGAGAGCTCTCTTGCAATTCAGTTTGGTTGTTTAGATACATGATTGTTGCATCGTGCAATAGTCCAGGTTGCGTTGTTGTTGCAAGGTTCAGAAAGAAGACCACAAATAGTACCCTTTTTGTTTACTTTAAGTTCATGTAATTAAGGTCTAAGGTAGGCCCGCATCGAGTCAGCAACCCTGAGGTTACCCTGAGGTAGGACCTAATAGGATCTCAAATCCGTAAGTTTTAATTTAGCTTAACTTGGGCTTTCGGTAGAACTTGCCCTTTAGAATTTGGCCGTTCACGGCTCAGCTGGGATTTCGAACCCGACAAATAAATAAAATAACAGTGCCCATCCATAAGCCTGGCAAAGTTCGTACTGCTGTAAACTCGTACCGCCCCATAGCTTTGACTAGCTGTACTAGCAAAGTACTTGAAAGGATGGTGTTACATCGTCTTTACTCTATTCTTTTTCTCAAAATGAACCGCTTTCAAAGTGGCTTTCGGTCTCATTTTTCTACGATGGACAACCTGGTGAGGCTTGAGGGATCGATCAGTCTTTTCTTAGAAACGAGTATATTTTGGCAGTATTTTTTTTTACATTAAGAAGGCCTATGATACTGTCTGTCACTACGGTTTACTCTCTAATTTGTATCATTTAGGGTTGCGGGGCAATCTACCCATGTTTATCCAAAACATTTTGCAGCATAGACGCATACGAATATCAATTGGGTCCTCTCTTTCAGATGTTTATCATTTGGATGCTGAGTTCCACAAGGTAGCATCATCAGCTCCACCTTTACTCAGTGTCATGATTCATGATTTATTTCAGGGTATTAACCCTGCTCTTAGCTATTTTATGTATGCAGATGATAGGGCATTGTTGGTATGTCGTGTATTGTTTTTTTTAATGAAAATGAAAATGAAAAGGTTTATTGGCAGACTATAGTCCATATGACAAATATTATTTATTAATACAATGACAGTTCATATACTAAGGATGGAAATATATACAATTGATTAGAAATAATACTGTAATGTCGAAGTTAAGTGGAGCTACAGACAGACGTTTTCGTACCAAGAAGTCCATAGCTTAGAGGATAAATGGCAGGAATCATGGATAGCTTGGTTGATCTGATTGGTTGATTTTTTAATTCTTTGCATTAGACTGTGTTGAGCACGTCTTGTTACCTCCGGGAAACTCGGGACATTGCAGGTGGCAAACATTTGCGAAGCTAAGCATCTCGGGGGTAATTTATGTAAGAGTCTAAAAGACCTGTTGTACAGCAAATTTAGGGTTCTGCCAGAACCTTTTTTATAATTCATCCAGAGTTGCTGTCCGTATATATTAGTGCAGAAAGTACGAAAGAGAGTGTCTTTAGCTTCACTTGTACAGAATCGAAGGTTCCTTATGATCATATTCGCTTTAGCACACAGACTTCGAGATTGTTTCCTTATATCCGAGTCATCACTCAAGAAGCTGGTAATAGTTTGACCCAAATACTTAAACTCTTGTACTTCCTCAATTACCTCACCATTCATTTTAAACCTTATATCAACTGGCTGATTACAGTTTTTGTAACATTAAAAAGAATATCATGTTTCTGTGAATACTCTTCTCAGACTTTTAGTAGCCGATCCAGACCTTTAACAGAGGGACTTATTAACACCATATCATCGGCATAACTAAGTTATTTATCCTTGTGTTATCTATACAACATCCCACTGTTGCCTCGTTAAGTGAAGCAATTAATCCGTCAATATACGTATCAAACAGCATAGGGGAGAGCAAGGAGCCTTGTCTCACCCCGCAAGAGGATAAAGATAATAATGTTTATAAGAATTTAATAATGTTTTGTTTAATAAAGAAGAAATAATAAGGCCAGGTAAATGTAAATGCTCTGAAATCTTAAATGAAAGACCAAGCAAATAAATAAATAGTTTTATTACTTTAGATATATTTACAAACTTACGCGCTATGGAAGTGTTAAAAAGTATTAGTTAACTTTTACTATTAGCTTAATATATAAATGTGAAAGTTAAACATTTTAATTACAAATAAAAGTTGCTGTGACGTTGGCTAAGACCAACATGGAAAACTTGCACAGCTGCGTCAGAGTCACCATAGGCTAGGATTCGGAACTAACGATGGCGGAAGGATCTTCAGATGGGCCAAGTGTTGTTTGTTATCAACAACATTTTGTGTTTCATCAATGTGAAGATTGACTTATTACCCACTGACACGATAATCACATTATGTGAAAAACATAGTGGTGAAGAGATAGAGACTGCTAACGCAAAATTATTTACATTATACCCAACCAATGGGAACTCTGACAAGAAGCTATCCATCGCAAAGGTGAAAAGAAAAATATGCTCAACCTTGAGGACATCGTTAAAAAGATTTTGGAAATAAAAGCTACTAACGATAGACCCATATTTTCAAGTGAGAACCTGGACTTGCCACCCATACGTTTCGACTCTAGTGATGTGACTGTACTCTTAAGTAAAATATAATCACTTCAGGATGAGGTGCAGCTACTGAAAGGTGGCCTGCGTACCCAGCATAGCCATAACAGAGAGCTAAAAGATATATGCAGCAGCATAACCTCGGACCACAGAAAACTGACCGCTAGGATCTCAGACTTGGAAGCTGAGATGAGCAGCAGGCAAACTGCCTAGCCAGACAGGAATATCGCCATCACCACGACACAGCGTAGTGATCCTCAGGACAGGAGGCCTGCCGCTCCTATTCTCACACCATCTTCTCAACAGCTCAGCAGAGCTCTATGTCCAAACTAGAGGAGGGAGGAAACGGTAAGGTACCGTACTTTACTCTCAAGTTCTGAAAGAGAAGTCCAGTGTCATAAAAACTTGTACGAACACTAACAACCATCCTAACAGTGTGCAGCAGGTAGTACGTATCTACCCTGAACTGCATAGTCTGACATATGATGAATCTCCAACACAAACAAATAACAAATTAACTGCAACAGAAGGCAATGCTACTGAACCATTAGTAATGTGGCCATGCCTCAAGGGACTATTCAAACCTGCTCGGCAGCTGGTCACCCTGGTGAGCAGAATGTAGGGCATGGGTGGACAGCAGTTAGTAAAAGGAGTTTGCGTCAGAAAAAGAAACAAGACTCTTCGAACCCCTCTCCATCCAGAAGAGAACCACGGCTAGGGCTAGCAATGAATACAACAATTAAGGCAGTGAAAATATCTCGGCAGGCCCATGTATTTCTCGTTTTCCACCTGACCACTCTGCTTCAGAACTAGAAGAATACCTGCGTAAAATGACGAAAATTGGGACTACCTGCTCCAAATTAACTAGTAAACGACCAGATACCTACAGCTCTTTTTACATTGAGGCAGAATGTGAGGACCCCTCTGTATTTATGGGGCCAGAAGTCTGGCCTGAAGGAATCTACTGTAGTTGGTATAACATGAACTTCAGGAAAACTCAGTCCACAAAAATACGCGTAAGCAGACTCCACCATGCAATCCCAGGTAGACACCCAGTGAAACAGTGACAGTGCGTATAAAAATAATGGCCCAGTTTCACAAACTTAGTGTTAGTAGCTATAACTGTAGAGGCTCAAAGTCAATGCTGACAGTGAGATCAATAAACTTTTATCTGCGCATGACATTTCTTGTTTCCAGGAAACTTGGCTCTCTAAACAAGTGAAAAGATTTAAACAATATTAAGCCTAACTACAGGGGAATAGCTAACTCACCCAATGATGATAGTGAAGTTATTACTGTGGGCAGACAGAATAGGATGGAAGGTGTAGCTATAATGTGGCACTCACAGCTGGATAGGTTTATAGAGCCCATTAGTTTATGAATATGAGTGGGTTGTAGCCATAAAACTAACTATTAACAACAAAATACTGTATATATACACAATGTTTATATGCCTTATGAGTGTGCTGAAAATGAGGAGGTATTTTTAAATAGACTCTGTAAACTAAATATACTGCTAGAGGAGCTGGACTCTTCATGTGTTGTAGTAGTTGGTGATTTTAACAGCAATATCACTGTGGTGCCGCGTTTGTTAGCGGGCTAAAGATAAAGTAAGGCCAATTTGAGGCTTTATTCAACATAAACATAGCATAGATCTGAAACACAGAAAACAATAATTAGTAAAGACTTGTTACACAGAAAACAATAATTAGTAAAGACTCATTACATTCCTCTCTTCTTTTATAATACGTGATCACAGAAAACAATAATTAGTAAAGACTTGTTACACAGAAAACAATAATTAGTAAAGACTTGTTACACAGAAAACAATAATTAGTAAAGACTCATTACATTCCTCTCTTCTTTTATAATACGTGATACATTGCACGGTAAGAAACAAAACGACAAGTTCAAGATATTTTGGAAGAAAGAAGAGTCTACAAGTTTAGGCGTTGAGCTGGGTATCTGATTCGAGTGCTTCTTCTCAGAGGGGGACTCGTCTCGGAGGTTACTGACACAGGTGGGCCTCTCTCGACTTCGACGGGAGCTGTTGGGACCGTGTGTCGGCGGATCTCAGCGGGTTCTGAGTCGTCCGTTAGCGGGGTGGAGTTGATTGGCGGACTGGGTACGGGGGCTTCATAGTGATTCGTGTCATCCGTATTGCTACGTCCCGCCGGTGCCAGGTCCCTAATGGATACGGTATCTTCTCTCCCATTCGGATGCCGTATAAACGCGTAGTTGGGGTTTGCCTCAATTAACTCAACTTCCTCGACGAGGGGGTCGTTCTTGGATCGGCGAATGAATTGGCGAAGGAGTACAGTTCCGGAGAAGACAGCCACGTCGGTAGTGCAGACCGGTAGAAGTACGCCGCGGGTGCGTGAATAGACGCTCGTGAGGAGTTTCGTTCGTGGCCGTACACAGCAGCGATCTAATCGAGTGCAGCGCGTCTGGTAGAACGGACTCCCATTGCGACATCGGCAACCCGCGATCTTCTATGGCTAGTTTGATGGTGTTCATGATGATTCCATTGTAACGTTCGCATTGCCCGTTTCCTTGGGGGTGATACGGCGTTGTGCGACTAGTCGCGATACCATGTTTAGTTAGGAACAGTTTTAGTTCCGAAGACATAAACGATGTCCCTCGATCTGTGTGGATGTAAGAGGGAGTTCCGAAGGTAGAAAATAACTCGGTGAGACGGGCGATAACGGTTGACGTGTTCGTATCACGGCACGGGAAGGCAAAGGAAAGCGTGAATACTCGTCGATTACTGTTAGGATGTAAGGTCGCGAAGTTGCGCTCGGAAGCGGGCCTTTAAAGTCGATGTTAAGTCGGTCAAACGGGGACATGGCCCGTATTAAGTGACTAACTTCTGGTTTATAGTACTGTGGCTTACATTTAGCGCATGTTTGGCATTCCGACGTTACTCGTTTGATGTCATCCACTGAGAATGGTAGGTTCCTAGCTCTCACAAAATGAGTCATTCGGCGGACTCCTGGGTGTATCAGATTAACATGCAGCTGGGCGAGGGATATTCTTGGAGTAGCAGCGCAAAAGGATCGCGACAATGCGTCTGCGGCTCGGTTCTCGGGGCCCGGTCTGTATTTTATTGTGAATGAGTAGCCGGCTAGTATACACGCAAAACGGGAAATCTTATCGTTCTTAATACGACCAGTAGCTTTTCCATCGAACATGAAAGATACGCTCCGCTGGTCGGTTGACGGCAGTAAAGTGTCGATAAGCTAAGAAGTGCTTCCACTTGGAATGGATTCGATTACAGCGTATGCCTCCTTTTCAACGATGTGATGGCGACGGTTCTGTTATTCAGAGCGCGAGAAAAGAACGCACCGGGCGGCCGTTCTGAGTGAGGGTGGCTCCGATTGCTGAAGAGGAAGCGTCCGTCTCCACAGTGAACGGCAGTTCTTCATCGATTGAACCGACGACAGCTTTCGAGATATCATCTTGAGTGTTTGGATCGGTGATACTTCCTCGCGAGTTAATGGGATGATGAAACGTTGAGCAGAGGTTTGATCTTGAGGGAATAGTTCTGAATCCATTTAGCATAGTATGCGAATAGTCGATTACGCGTTTGTAGAGGAAGACGACTTGTTGCGAGGAGTTTTGAAGTTCTTGTAGTGGCCGGAGGCGTCGGGATCGGGCCGCAATACGCCATGAGAGATAGAATATCCAGCAGGTGCACTGATGTCATCGAAAGCTTGCATTTTCCTTGTTTAGACTCAGATTTACTCGTTAGCGGCTTACCAGAAATGTCCGAAGGTTCTCATCGTGCTCTTCACAAGTGGTTCCGCAGATGGTGAGATCGTCGAGGTAGGCGGTATGTTGATGATAAGTTGTTCGAGGATATGAATTCGTTCATGACGCGCTGGAAGGCCGCGGCTCCGTTAGTTACTCCCATAGGATCCTTCTGAATTGGTTATAGATTCCGTCAGCCCGAATGCTGTGAAAGGTCGTTCAGACGGATCGTTTCTACCTGGTAGTATGCGCTTGACAGATCAATTACGCTGTAGTATTTGTGTTGTGAGACTTTGTTGGCTATATCATCGATTCGCGGAAAGAGGATATGCATCTAGCATGGTAAATCGGGTTGACGGTTTGAGAGAAATCGATTACCATGCGGTTTTTTTTGTTTCGGTAGATGTGATGACTACTGAGCACGAGGGTGAGTTACTGGGTTTCAATTATCTCATCCCTGAGTAGGCTTTTCGATTCTTTCCCAAGAAAATTTGTCCTCAGAGCAAAATCGTCTGGACTTCGTGGCGATGGGACGACAATCGGCAGTTAAGTTGCCGAATAGTGGTGGGGCTGAAATTCTTGATCGAGTAAGGCCGCATATATGGAGTGCTGGCTCCGGACCTCCGAAATTGGTGTTCAATTCCTTGTGTCTGATTAAGAATGGGTACCGAGAATTATTTCAGCGCACAGATCCGACAAGACGGATAGTTCGAGCTTTTCGTAGTCGCGGTCTCCCATCGTAACCTTCACTGTACATCGACCTGAGATGGCTGCGGATAGATTAGGCGAAGCCATTGATACGAACGCCCGAGTGCGGAAGAATGGGCAGCTCTAAGTGTTTGGCTAGATCCTCACGAATGAAGTTGTTCGAGCTGCCAGTATCCAACAAGGCGAGACACGAACGGCCGTTGACAGAGGATATCACTGTTGAGTTGGTAGGCATGGAGGAGCTACACGATAGAGTGGTACTCATGGTCGCTAATGCTGCGGCTGAATGAGACGCTGTGGTTTTATCCTGTTTTTGACGTGCCGAGGAATACTTGAGCGGCAGACTTTGGCCCAGTGGCCGGTCTTTTCACATTTCGCACAGATAGAATCCTTTGCCTGACACCTGCTTCGTGGTGTGCGTCGAGACCCGCAGAAGAAGCACAGAGCGGCTTTGTTGTCGAAATCCGTAGCGGCTGAAGAGTTTGGGAGATCGTCTCTTGGACGCAGGCAGGCCGGGCAGAGTCAGTAGTCGGCGACGGTTCGTGGCGAGAGCCAGTGGCTGCAACGCACCGTAATGAGTGCGGTACGATTCTGAGTTTTTCTGGGCCTGATCTAATGTTCGAGCCTGGACGATAGCCTTTTCCAGTGAGAGTGTGTCATTTTCGAGTAAGCGGGTGCGGATGGCGCTATCTCTAATTCCTCGGATGAAAGCGTCTCTCACAGATGAACTCCTGTTTTCGTCGGCGGAAACCGATTTGAAGTTGCAGTCATTGGCTAGTTGTTGAAGAATTTGCAAGTACTCATCGAGGGTTTCCTCGGGCTTTTGGTGACGGGTGGACAACAGGTGGCGAGCGCATACCTCGTTTGGCTTCTTGACGTAGGTGGCCTCTAAGGCTGCCATGGCATTCTCATAAGTAGAGCAGTCTTGAATGATATCAGCGACATCGGGGCCGATATGTATGAATAGAACCTCCAATTTATTGGGGTTGTGTTCGGCGATAGTACTCAAGAAATATTTGAATCCGCGCGACCATAATTTCCATAGTTTCCCAGCTTGGGGAGAATTCGGAGAAGTAATAAATTTATCCGGGCGAATCACCTTCTCCATGATATAGTAAGATTACTGGATGAATATTTGCTTGCTGTATCTGAAAGGCCGACTGAATGGCTGATTGAAATGTTGAATAAATTGTGGTGCCGCGTTTGTTAGCGGGCTAAAGATAAAGTAAAGGCCAATTTGAGGCTTTATTCAACATAAACATAGCATAGATCTGAAACACAGAAAACAATAATTAGTAAAGACTTGTTACACAGAAAACAATAATTAGTAAAGACTCATTACAATCAAAACTTAGTTCGGATTTTGCTACGCTTCTTATCAATTACTGTGAGGCATGCGACTACAAACTTGCCAGTAAATTGCTATTCCCTAATCATGCAGTGGTTCTTAAACTTTTTGACCCCGTTACCCCTTTTCCTGATCTCAACTAATCTCATTACCCCACACAAACTTGCAATGCCGAAGTTGTAAAGAAAGTGGAAAAATTAATTACTGAAAATAACTGAAATTACCTTTAATGTGATGGGCGCAACTGTTTTTTAGCTACAAGTTGTATTTTTACAATATTAAGAATTGCTCCATTACCCCCGGAAATACTCAAATTACCCCCAATTTCAGAACTAATGACTCATTTACATATGTTAGTGATGCATGGGCACTCACTCGTGGTTAGACCACTGTATAGCCTCCCACGATGGTTATAATATAATTAATAGCATGTCCATACTTTATGATTATTTGAACCTGATCATATCCCACTTGTAGTAGGGCTTGATTGTATGGTAGCACCTGACTTAGACAATGACTGCGATAATGCTGATTACTATAAGGTTAATTGGTCAAATCTTAGTCATTCTGAGGTAGATTACTATACAATGCAGACTGATGCACTATATGGAAAAATTATACGCGCTCACAACATGGTATCATATGTGGTACATTTATTTCATAATTAAATATAAATTATTAATTAATTGAATTAAATATCTATACAAAATTGCCTCGGGATTGGCGACATAGCCTATTGGGAATGAAATAATTGCCATACGTACAAAGAACCTGTATGTATGAATCAAGCCTCACATAGCAACAAGAAAACCCAATTTATTGTTTAGTCTACCACAGAGAAGTAGACCAAACAAAATTTTGCTGGATCGGCAAATAATAAAAAATACAAGCGAACCAAGGAACGGCTCTCGGGGCTGTTTATTGTACAGCGAACGCTTTGAACAGGAGGATGTGCTTTTGTCTTCCCTAAGTTCTGAGTGAATTCCTTATAATAAACTTAATACATAAAATAAGGATAGGCCTATCCCCTAAAGTGTTTATATTGTAACTGCCTATATTTATTACAAGAAGTTAACTCATTGAGTAACTCCATCGTGGCGGCCCTACACCGAAAAAGATCGTAACGCCCTACATCGAAGCAAACTAAGACCCAGCAAAAATAAGGTGGGACAATTCTTTTTCATTCTAATATAGGCATCTAAAATCCCGACGCTAAAATTACCATAAACAATTAAAATAAAGAGGTCCTATTCAGACCTACATATTCATAACTCTCTAACGAAAAAACATAGGGCTTTTGTCGTTTAACTCTCCACTGAAATCTGCTGGAAATTTCCAACGGATGAGGGTATCAGGCAATCAACCCATAGCCCTATATAATTTTTTCAAATGGTGGCCCTGTGTATGGGGAACTGACCCCTCTAAAATTTACACTGACACCACAGTGGCTAGGCTTAGCTCATTTGGCCTAACCCCAATTTCAACCATAACCCCACTATAGTTTTTTCATATGGTGGCCTATGCAACTGGGAACCGATCCCTTTACCTTTACAAAACCGAAAACAAAGGCTTGTTCATTTAACAGGCATAACTTATTTTAGGTCCTAAAAAAAATAGGCCCACAACATTAAGCCTATTTAACAGGTCCTACTCTTCAAACTCAAAACAAAGCCTTGTTAATTTAACAGGCTTAACTCATTTAAGGTCCTATCAAATAATAGGCCCAAACATAAGCCTACTTAGTAGGCACACAAAGTAGGCCTATTTGGTAGGCCCACCTAACTAAAAACTGTGAATTTTTAATTTAACCTGTGGCGCAGGTTATATAAAAAACTTATTACTGTACAGTAATTTAACTTGCTCAACATCATAAAATTAAACTCAGAACTTTAACACTAACAACAATTATGGAAGACTTGGACAAAAGGGTAAAAAACCCAGACCAAGAAAACAAAAACACAGACCTTGGGGCTATGGCACCATCTCAAAACCACAAAAAATTAATGAGGAAAAAATCAGCACGTAAAGGTGTCATCACCAAACTACAATGATTTCAAACAAAAAGAACCTACAAGATATGATCTTGAAACAACATTAAATTCTATTACTCGTTACAAACAAGAAATTCTCACACTAGATGAAGACATAATTACAGAAATTGATGACACAATTGAACTAACAGATGAGTATTCTACTATCCTACTTGACAATGAAAATTACATTACAAAAATTAACAACTATATTTCTGAAATTCAAAACCAACTTGATGAGTGCAAAAAACGACACAAATGAAAGCTTCTTAGAAGCTATTAGAAATGCTTCATTTAGCCCTCCCAATGTGGCTGAGGGCAATGAACTAAAATCAAAATTGCCTACACTTGCAGTACCCACTTTTGAGGGTGACAGAGCCAAATTTCAATCTTTTATTGAAAAATTTCATAGCCTTATAGGTAATAAAAACTACATTACAGATGTTGATAAATTTAGTTATTTAGTGAACTATCTGAAAGGCCCTGCCTTAAGATTAGTGGAATCACTACCAGCCATAGGTACTTCTTATTCTGTAGCAATAGAATTACTTAACAGAAATTACATGAATAAGGATGAAATTATACATGATTTGGCTCTTAAAGTAATGAACATGCGAACCCCAAAAGACAACTATGGTGACCTCTTTGACTTTTACTGTGAGTTTGAATGTCTCATGGGACAACTTAAAAACAATAATTTAAACATTGCAGAAACAGCTTGGATCATTCAAGCTGTTGTTTTTGAAAAGCTCCCTTCTAAAGTCAAAGAGATATTTCATCAGAGGACAACTGACATATACCCTAGCCTTAATAAGCTAAGAGAAGATTTCCCAACTGTACTTGCACTTTACAAATCAAGTTACACACTCCCAAAATTTAACACAGCACAAGAAAAAACCAACAATGCAGAAAACCAAAAACCTAACAAAAGATTTCAACACTTATCAGTTACATCAAAACACAACCGCAAAACTCAATTTGCAGAAAATAAAGTGACAGAAAAAGACTCAAAGACCCCTACTCTGCAAAACTTTAATGTAATTACTTTTGAGTATAATCACACACCATGCAAATTTTGTTTTAGCAGTGAACATTATTCTACAAATTGTCCCAAATACAAAGACTTTACAGCAAGGTCAAAACGTTGTGAACAACTAAACTTATGCAAAAAATGCACTGGATCAGGGCACCGAAAGTCAAATTGCAAATCAAATTTGAAATACAATTGTAAGTTTTGCAACAGTTTTGACCATGTTACCCCTATGTGTAATACACACACAGACATTGGAAAAACTGACAAACATTATGAACAAACACCAAAATCAAACCAAAACAAACAGAAACAAACTCAGAATGCTATGAATGGGCATATCAGTTCATCTAGCATTAACCACAATTCAAAAATTCTTTTACCAACCACAACCTTGGAAATCCAAAACAAAAGGGGACAAATAGTACAGGTTAGGTGTCTTTAGATACCTGCTCACAACAAACATTTGTAACCAAACAACTGATAGAAAAATTGGGACTTCAGAACCAACAAGGAAATGAAGATCTCTCTATTTCATCATTTATCAATAAAAACCCAGTACAAGCCAGTTTTAAAACTGCAAATATAACTTTAACTCTTGATGAAACATTTGAAACCCTTAAGGTTGTTGTTGTGGACAAAGTAGAACAAGAAAAAATACAAATAGCTGGGTTAAAACAAGCTTTGCTCCAACTTCAAAATAAATACACGATAGCTGATAAAACCCTTAATGCAGATGTAGTTGATGATATACATATGCTCATGGGGGCTGACTATCTTCATCTGGTCCATAGAGGCATCATTAAAATTGGAGATGGAATAGCCATACAAACTCCCACAGGTATTGCTCTTTGGGTGACATAACTAAATACCATCTTACTACTGACACAGAAAACACAGAACATGAACAAAATTTACGCAAAACAAAATCACCACAGTCACAAATTTCTGACTATGTGACAAACTCGAACTACAAAAACACTGTCATAATCCCACATCATTTGAATGAAAATGATTCCACATTGGATGAAGGGTTACAGCAGTTGTGACTATTAGAATCAGTTGGCATAAAGGACAGTACTATTACACATGAAGACCAATTGATGACAGAACAATTTAAGGATACATTACAACACAGAGACAATCAATACTATGTGGAGCTGCCTTGGAAAACACCTTGTCCAGAAATAATGGACAATTTGAAAGTAGCTAAGGCACATCTGTATAAAAATTACAGAAAACTAAAAAATGACAATCTTTTAGAACAATACAACAACATATTCAAGGAACAAATAGAAAGGGGCTTCATTGAAGAAGTTACTGATGAACCCTTTAAAAAACGAGGTTGTCATTATTTAACACACAGGGGAGTTTACAGAGAAGACTCATCCACAACTAAACTAAGAGTAGTATACAACTGTAGTTTAAAAGACACAAATTCTGTTAGTTTAAATGATTGTCTCATGGAAGGCCCAAACCTTGTCTCAGATCTTGTAAAAATTCTCCTTTGCTTCCGTTTAGACAATTATGCAGTACAAAGTGACATAGAAAAAGCATTCCTCTGTATAAATTTGAAGCTTGAGTATGATAAAAATCATCTCAGGTTTTTGTGGTTGAATGATCCACATGACCTTAACAAAGGTTTCAAAACCTACAGATTTAAAGTAATTATTTTTGGAGCAAATTGCTCTCCAAGTATTCTTGCTTTAACAATTAAAACCACCTAAACTTATTTCAAGAGGACTTAACAGTTCAGTTTTTAAAACAAAATTTTATGTGGATAACCTCATTGGTTCCACTGTAACTGAAGAGGAATTGCTTGAAATTTACCAAATGTCACAACCCATAATGAAGCAAGGAAATTTTGGATTGAGAGAATGGGTTTCTAATTCTCCTAAATTAAATGAACAAATAACAAAAGACAACAATGGGAACATTGAACCAAACAATTACACGAAAACACTTGGAATGCTTTGGTTTTTAAAACAGAATTCTGAACACGATGACACTCTTTGCACAAGAGTTATAACTTAAATCCAAATGCCAATACAAAAAGACAAGTGCTTTCAGAATCATCCAAAATTTTTGACCCCATTGGATTATATTTACCAGCAACCATAAGATCCAAAATCCTTTTGCAAGACTTATGGAAAAAGAAAATTGATTGGGATGAACCACTTTCAGTGGAAGACCAACTTCATTGGAAAAAATTAGCCACAGACTTGAACAAAGTTCAAGACATCTACGTACCAAGATGTGCTGGCTACAGATTGAAATCGCAAACACTACACATTTTTACAGATGCCAGCACACAAGCTTATGGGTGTTGTGCCTATTTAACAAGTGAAAATGAAAGTAACTTGGTTTATTCAAAGGCAAAAGTGGCACCCTTAAACCAAAAGAAAACTGTACCACAACTTGAATTATTAGCTGTCTCATTGGGAGTTAAAACAGCAAACTTTCTTTCACAAGTGTATAAAGAAGTTGACATAACAAACATTTACTTATGGACAGACAGTCAAATTTGTCTAACATGGGTGACCAACACAGATACAACTTCTTGCAAAAATATTTGTGAAAAACAGACTAACAGAAATCAAAACTGCAAACACAAACCTTGGTATCAAATTTAGGTACATAAAAACAAAGGAGAATCCTGCAGACTTTTTGACAAGAGGGCTCTCTTACAAGCTGTTGAAAACAAATAAAATCTGGTATGAAGGGCCCGAATGGCTAACATGTGAGGATCTTTGGCCAGCCAAAGTAGTTAACCTCACACTCAACTCTACAACAACTGAAAAGATCACTGAGGACAAACCTATATTTGACTATCACCTTTATTCAGACCTAACAAACTCTTGAGAATTACAGTCTATTGCTGCAAGTTTGTCAATAGCTACCTTCTCAAACACTGTCCTCAGAAAGCCTTTTCTAACTTAACAGAAACTGCAACAAAATACTGGCTCAAACAGATACAAGCTTCAGAATTTGACAAGGAGTTGAAGTATCTTAGGTCCAGTAGCACATTAAACAAAGGTATTCCTTCACTTGTCATGGATCTAAATCTGTACCTGGATACAGAGGGTCTGATAAGGTGTAAAGGAAGGCTTAACAAGTCAACTTTGACTTACAACTCTAAGCACCCAATTCTTCTTCCAAGGAGAAATCACTTCACAAAACTCATCATCAGGGATACCCACAACAAAATACACCACATGGGGTCCCACAAACCCTGACAGAGCTGAGAAAAACTTACTGGCTACCAAAGGGTAGAACTGAAACAAAGAAAATTTTAAACACATGCATTCCTTGTAAACGTATCCATTCACGACCCTTTAAGACCCCAAGCCCTCCAGACCTACCTGTGGAACGAGTAACATTTACTCGGCCATTTGAAACCACGGGTATTGACTACACTGGAGCGGTAAATGTGAGTTTTGGAGACAAAATGGATTCAAAGGAATACAAAGTGTACATTGTACTCTTCACCTGTGCTGCCACACGTGCCATATGTCTAGACATAGTAGAAGATCTGACAGCAGAAGCTTTTATTGCTGCTTTCAGACGATTTTGTGCACACAATTCTGTACCCAAAACTATATGGTCAGACAATGCCACATACTTCAAATCTGGTGAAAGAATTATTCATCAGATTTGTGACAGTGAAACAGTACAAACTCATTTAACAAACACAACATAACCTGGAAGTACATTCCTGTTAATACACCATGGTATGGTTCAATTTGGGAAAGAAACATACAACTGTAAAGAACTGCCTTAAAAAGACTATTGGGACAAAACATCTACAACTTTTTGAACTCATGACTATTCTGTCAGAAATTGAAAATGTTGTCAACAACAGACCATTAACTTATGTGGGAGATGGTATTAATGAGCCAGAACCTCTCACACCAAACCACCTAATTAAGGGAGAAACAGTAAACATGTTACCAGAATCTGAACATAACAGTACAGAGGATCCAGATTGGGAAATAGGACACAAAGAACTCAACACAAAATACCAACATTTGATACAAATCAAAACTCAATTTATAACAAAATGGAGAGAAGAATACTTAACAAGTCTTAGAGAAAGACATAAACAATTAACAAAACAAAATTTGAATGATTCAGTCAAAATTGGGGACATTGTGTTGATACATGACAAGACACCAAGACAACATTGGTCAATGGGAAAAGTCTTGTGTGATAGCGTGGGGTAGACACCCCAGTTAGGTTACTTAGGTTCTAGCAAACAATCAAAAGCACTTACCGGTGCGTTGAATTAGGTATTCCTTGAAGCCTACCGTTTTATTCCTGTGTCCCACAACAGCCTACCTAACTCTCTCTTACATTACCAATTTAGAAGCTATAGACATTACCCCTAACTATACTTAAGTACGAACAACTTCCTACCCGATTTGTTACCTTAGATTCATCACCTAATTTTACTCAGCACCAAAGATTAGGTCAGATAGGAAAAAACATGTCTAGGCCAGACCAAAGCAATACGAACAGCCCGTTGGTTCGTTTATGGCTTCGTCTTGCCATTCAGCTTAGATTTAGTGATATTTACTCTTTAGTGACTTTTAGACTATATACATATATATACATACACGTCACCTCATCTTGGAACTCAAAACTGGTGAAGACGAAGTTACCAGGGTTGTAAAACTGAAAACAGCAACTGGTGAAACCACCAGAGATATCACACTACTATATCCTTTGGAGTGTGGGGCTAAATTAGAGCCATTACCCCAAAGGATGGACCAGGATACTATTGGAGAGGAATCTCTCAATGTACCTGATAACTCAGACTAAACCGACAGGCCTCAACGAAAGACTGCTTTGAAAGCCAGAAAACTTTACAAGAAAAAATTAAGACTGGTGACTTATAAACCTTACACAAACTGAGCAAAGTTAAAATGCTTAATAACTTTACTTTAATTCCATAAATTTCCTATACCTAAAGGGAGTCAAACTGATTGACATAACTTTAACTAAACTTGAGAAGTTGGCCTCTTGAACTTTTATATTTAAATAGGTCTTGAGTAACCTCTCTCTTCCTAAATTCCTATTTCATTCTTTTCAATCCATTTCACATGGTTTAAAACACAGTTTATCAAAAAATTTGATCTATAACATACAAATTTTTCTCCGGCCCCCCCCCGCCAGTATATGGAAAAATTATACGCGCTCACAACATGGTATCATATGTGGTACATTTATTTCATAATTAAATATAAATTATTAATTAATTGAATTAAATATCTATACAAAATTGCCTCGGGATTGGCGACATAGCCTATTGGGAATGAAATAATTGCCATACGTACAAAGAACCTGTATGTATGAATCAAGCCTCACATAGCAACAAGAAAACCCAATTTATTGTTTAGTCTACCACAGAGAAGTAGACCAAACAAAATTTTGCTGGATCGGCAAATAATAAAAAAATACAAGCGAACCAAGGAACGGCTCTCGGGGCTGTTTATTGTACAGCGAACGCTTTAAACAGGGAGGATGTGCTTTTGTCTTCCCTAAAGTTCTGAGTGAATTCCTTATAATAAACTTAATACATAAAATAAGGATAGGCCTATCCCCTAAAGTGTTTATATTGTGACTGCCTATATTTATTACAAGAAGTTAACTCATTGAGTAACTCCATCGTGGCGGCCCTACACCGAAAAGATCGTAACGCCCTACATCGAAGCAAACTAAGACCCAGCAAAAATAAGGTGGGACAATTCTTTTTCATTCTAATATAGGCATCTAAAATCCGACGCTAAATTACCATAAACAATTAAATATAAAGAGGTCCTATTCAGACCTACATATTCATAACTCTCTAACGAAAAAACATAGGGCTTTTGTCGTTTAACTCTCCACTGAAATCTGCTGGAAATTTCCAACGGATGAGGGTATCAGGCAAACAACCCATAGCCCTATATAGTTTTTTCAAACACTACTAAGGCTTGTTAGGATTCTTGCAGAAGCTTTGGCTTGTAGGAATCCCTCCTGTGATGATGTAAAACATATAGATCTCTTAAATAAGTATTATGGTGAGCTTGAACATGCCATTAAGGCTGCGTGGAAGTAGCTTTAAGAAAAAAATGGGGAAAAGTAAATGTCAATCCAGGGTGGGCAGAATACTGTGCTGAGTTGTATGATGTAGCAAAAAAATGTATTCGTGGAATGGGTTGCTATGGGGAAACCTGGGCAGCTGGAACTCTTCCAACTGAAAAATAGAACTCGTGCTAGATTCAAGGGTGCTCTTAGATTTATAAGGAAAAATTAAGAGAATTTTCGAAGAGAATCTCTAGCCAGAAAATTAGGCAATAGCAATATTTCCAGTAGGGAATTCTGAAAGGAGGTTAATAAAATTACCTTGCCAAATGTAATAGAGGGTGTACATGGTGCAAAAAACATTGCAGAACTGTAGAAAAATCATTATGAAACCCTATTTAATTGTCTCGGGGGGTGGGGGGGATAGACTAAATATATGCCTAAATGTAGAACGCTCTGAGGAGCTACTAATTAATGACTCAGAAATCTGGCTGGCTATTCATAAGTTAGATGATAAACGTTGTGGCCTAGATGGCATACAAGCAGAACATTTAAAATGTTGTACCCCTCGTATAATACCTATGATTACAATGTGTTCACAAACTGTATGATACATGGGTACTTGCCAGTTGCAACAGTCCATTTTGTCAGTTGTATTGTTGCCAGTTGTTAAAAATAAGGGTGCTAGTATCTGTGATAAGAATAATTATAGGCCAATAGCACTTGTCAGTATACTTTCTAAGGTGTTAGAATATGTCATTTATAATAGGATAAGTACTTACTTGCAGACTTATGACAATCAGTTTGGCTTTAGAGTGAAACATGGTACTAACATGTGTATTTATATGCTAAAGGAAGCCGTCCTAAAGTACAAGATGTCAAGTAGCAATGTATATTCCTGTTTTTTGGATGCATCAAAAGCATTTGATAGAGTTAACCATCACAAACTTTTCAGAGACTCTTGTGTCGAGGGGTACCTAAATATATGCTTAGGATATTTGCATTCCGGTATAGAGAGCAGACCATGTTTGTAAGATGGAAAAGCACTGTATCACCAGGTTTTTAGGTAACTAATGGTGTTAGGCAAGGAGGTATATTATCACCCTATCTTTTCTGTATATACATGAATGACCTTACCAATGAACTAAAAAACTGCACGTACTGGCTGGCTCTGCCATTGGAAAGGAAAAAATAATCATTTAACGTATGCTGATGACCTTATTCTTGTGTCACCCTCTCCCCATAGCTGAGAGTACTATTAGAGGTATGTGAACAATATGGTATAGAAACTGACATCACATATAATGGGGCAGAGTTGTATTTTGATTTTTAGGTGTAATCTACTGAAATATGTATCATGTGGGTCTTTTGAAATGAATGGTCAGACAATACCTGTGAAAGACACATGTAAATACTTAGGTCATGTAATTACTCACGAGCTGCGAGATGAACTCGATATTGAGAGGCAACGTAAAAAGCTGTATGTACAGGGTAACATGCTAGTAAGGAAATTTGGTATGTGTTCAGAATCAGTTAAAACTTATCTTTTTAGAACTTACTGTAATGCATCAGATACATCCCATCTGTGGTGGCACTATAGAGAAACTGCTATGAATAGACTCTCTGTTGCTTATAATAATATTTTTCGTATGCTATGTAGGGAACCAAAATGGTGCAGTGCCAGTTTTATGTTTACTACGCGTAACCTACCTACCAGCCAAATATTATTCCGGAAGAATATATATATAATTTCATTACTAGGGTCGAACACAGCTCTAATATGTTATTGTACAATAACAGATACTGTGTACCTCTCACCTATATGGCAGTCTTGGTTCAGACGACTGCTGGTTTACAATACCTTATTTTTGTAATATAGAAAATATTATATATGCATATTAAGTTGTGTTAAAATAAGTGTTATAATAAGTGGCTATTTTATAATAAGTGTTATAATAAGTGGCTATGTTATAATAAGTGTTATAAGTGTTATAAGATGTCTCATGTAATAACAATATACATAAAATTGTCATATAATTAATCAAACAGTATGCCCGTATGCTAGGTTAAGTGGCTATGTTGGCCTTATTTTTGTATTAAGTTCAGTGTATACGTACGATTGTACTTGTATGTTAGGTTAAGTGGCTATGGATTGTGAATGATCCACAATGAAGAGGTTTTGTTTGTTTTGTAATAAGAAATTTAATTATGGTTTGTACGTAGATAAGAAATTAATATTGTTTGAAATTAAAAATATAAACATACGAATTGGCAACACATGAAATGTGCCGCTGCTGAAATGCCCTAAAAATCCAGTCTCGGGCGGGGGTTTGCCCCGATTAGGTGTTTTTCGTATTAGTATGTTATTGTTCAAATTGTTCAAATTGTTCCGGCATAAATAAAAAGTCAGTAAATAGTTAATGATAGTTCGCTCTCGTGTTTACCCCGTTTGTTCAAATTGTTTCGGCATAAATAAAAAGTCAGTAAATAGTAAATAAAAGCGTGTAATTATCCCAGGTCCCCTTCATTGTTCGAAATCATAATGCCGGCCATGGCTACCCGTCTGCCCGTGGTTATAAAGTACAGTGAAGCGAGTGTAAAAAGAAGAAAAAGCAATGATAAGAGGAAAGTAGTAAAATAAAGTAAATAACGAATAAAACAATGAATTGAATGAGGTACACGACATTTTGGTGGCTAGCGGTGGCCCTATTAAGTTCAAATAAGGGCATTTTCCCACGTTCTCCGTACGAAGTTATATTTCGGCCAAATACATTGCTACCCGTTTTTTCGTCTTTATAAAATTAATAGATATTCTGCTTCGGTAAATTAAACAGTAAAATGCATTGTGTACCTCATTTGCAAGCGAATTCCGATTCACATTCCTTAAGAATTCATTGTATTTATAATTCATGATGGCGCGCTTCATTTTCAAAATCTTAATGGGCTCATAGCATCTTTATCATTTCGTTTTCTTCAGATTTCGTTTTCTTCAGTCGTGGAGGGAGATTTATTTAAAATTTAGAAATCCCGTCCGATGGCTCATTTCTTTTTTTCTTTTCATCTTTTATTACTCTTTATACAGCCTACTTATTCTGTTTAAAAAAATTTTGTGTTTACGTTTTTGGAATTCATAATAAGTGCGATAATAATAATAATTAGTAAATAAATTTCACACTTACTTATATCATATATGAAATTAAATTATTTTAGTTGTAATGAAATTGTTACATGCATTTTTATACAGTAGGTCTAAAAGGTTGGATCGTATATGTAACGCATTTCTAGGTATATACAGGGTTGGTAAAAAAAAGTAACCCCTTAGAGGTAAACTGTCATATTAAAAAAAGTAAGGGGACTAGAGCTCCTAAACTTCATAGATGCTTACCTTAGCATGTTGTTCGTCTTAATTGAGAAGTTGCTCGGTGTATCCCCCCCTTGCTGCTCAACGCAGGCCTCCAAATGTGGACGCCACTGATCAATACACCTGTTTACATATCGTTGAGACACCTTCTCCCAGCCGAGCAGAATTCTTTCGTGTAGTTCATCTATGTCTCTTATATTGGTACTAGGGATGTCAACTTTGGACTTCAGGACTTCCCAAACACCATCATCTAGTGGTGAAAGATCGGGGATATTAGCTGGCCCCATATTGAGTTGGATAAAATCCAGTGTTTCGTTCTCAAGAAATGTGACAGTAATTTACTCTGTGAGTAAGGGCTTCATCTTGTTGGAAAGTATATCTTTCATCACTAATTCGTCGAATATCAGTGAGATAGAGTGAAAGATATACTTTCAAACAAGATGGAGCCCCTGCTCACAGAGCACACCAAACTGTCACATTCCTGTATAAAGAGTAATAAAAGTTGAAGAGAAAACGATGCAGGAAAGAACGGGCCCTGTTTCTTTCAGGTGCCAATTAGAACAACAAACAAATAAACACTTTATTTCAGACTCAACAGGTACAAACATTATGCAAAAGGTCCATAGAAGATTAAGAGATAGTTGTCTGGAGCACTGACTAAGTAGGCCAGTGAATCACTGTGTATAATGAACATACAATTGCCTACGCCAATGCTTCCAGATTTAAGATTTATAAAAATATCGGAGACCAGTCCACTAACCATGGCTTTTAGTATCTTATTGACTGACTCACCAAGCCTAGTGATAAATCTAAATACGAAATTGCGAATGACACTGGCACAGTTAGGCACCTTATTGACTACAAACAACATACTGACACTAGACGGAGCACCATTTACAAATCTTGGAGTCCTTCATAAACTCCTAAAATATTATTATATGCAACATATACTTTTCTCAAATTATACATCCTGTAGAGCCACTACAAATGAGCTGTATACATTGGAGTACAAAACGTTCTGAACAAAATCAACTTAACATCTGTACACATGAAATTTTCTAACCAAAGTATTTCCCTGAACATATAATTGTCTACATTGCCTTAGAATATCACAGTCATCTGAAAGACTCCGTTAGTATGTGGCCAAGATACTTAGTCTGGGTTACTTCTGACCAGGCCCTCTCAGAGGTCCCCTTAAACTTGAGGCCCAGGCCAAATGGCACTCCTGGACCCCCCCTCTGATAGGCCCTGCGTCTGACAGCATCATACCAATCAACTGAAATTCAGGAAATTTTATATACTTGTAGGCCTTGGTCCTCATAATCATAACGTGACTTTTATCAGGATTATATTTTATGTCGTTATCTTTCCCATACCTTTCACACACCTTCAAAAGTGTGCTGAGCCCTTTTACAGATGGAGAAATAAGAACTAGATCGTCTGCATACATCAGATGATTAACGATCATTATACCAATATAGCAGCCTATTTTACAGGTGTTCAGCACAACAGATAGATTATCCATATAAACATTGAATAAGTATGGGGATAGTATCCCTCCCTGCCTGACACCATTGGTCACAGAGAATGGCTCTGAATTAACCCCACCCCATCTTACAATCATTGTCTGGTGATTATACCAGAATATTAATATACGGGCCAAGTAACCAGGTACATTACGATTTACAAGTTTCATGAATAACACAGGCCTGCGATGATTTTGTTGTCCGAAATATTTTATCACTTATGTAGTAATTTTTGCACGCTGATTCCGAGAATATTATTAATTTTTCGCCATCACGTACAAATTTTTCACAAAATGTCATATTTCATATTACATATGTAAGTAATTTTCATTAAATTTTGATTAAAAACTACTGCCTATAAATGCTTATAAATGCTTGATTTCACCAATACATCAAAGAAATGGAGAAGAGATATCAGGGAAGGTGGGACATCAGCATAATGGCTGATTACTTCTGGATGTTGAAACGGAATACTCCAGAATTATTACATAAAAGTAAAGGAACAGCGCGTACATTCGAGACTAAAAGGCATAGATCTCCTAAGAAAACTCGAGACAAATAAAGATTAATATGTAATTGACATTAATAGTCTTCTTTCTTTTTAAAGTTGTTTGCATTTGTAATTAGTATAACAAAGCGAAATAGGTACCTAATGTAAATTGAAATAAATAATAGTTATTTACATTGTTGTTTTTTCCCTTCCAGTTTGCAGAAAATCCTTACGTGATAGAAAAAATGGACACGATATTCAAGATCAGCGTAGTTGAATTATATAAAATCAATTATTAGTAAGGAAACAACTCTTACAAAGTTCTTATTCGCAGGCCTGTGTAATTTGTCATGATTAATACGATCAAATGCTTTAGAGGCATCCAGGAAACACAAAAATACATTAGCATCGTATTTACAGACCATTTCCTTCAAGGCATACACACACATATCAGTACTGTTTCTTTTTTAAACCAAATTGGTTATCACTAGTATAGGGCCTACAGGTAACATTCAAGCCTATTAATGAGTATATATTCAAACACCTTAGACACAATACTGGCCAAGGCTATTGGCCTATAGTTATCTTTACTGTTGATTTTACCCTTTTTAACTTTTAGTACTGGCACCAAAACAAGGGATAACATCGTATCCGGTAAAACAACATGTATGAGTAAACCTGTAAAGCACAAAGCTAACAAAGGCACTAATCTGTCACTACTAAATTTCAGATGCTCAGCAGAAATACCATCAATACCACATGAATCTAAACATTTTATAGCCTGTTTAGTCTCAAATACACTAACTCTTATATCTGGACTATAGGTAGCATCACAATTAACATTATTGTTCTTATGTACAGAGTTGAATAACTCACTGTAGTGTTCCTTCCATAATTTGACTATATTCTCAGTTCCAGTTACATTTTCAATATTAGCAGGGATAGAGATTGCATTATTATTCATTGTTTTTAATTCGTCCCAAAGTTTTCTTGGATTCTTACTGGCAAGCTTTCTAGCCAGAGCATCCCTGCTTAACTCATCCTCATGATATTTATATACCTTAATGCATACTTGAACCTGGCATTAGCCCTCTGTTTTTGTTGTAATACAGGGCCTTACCTTGGCTTCCCTTGTTCACACCACATTAAAAAAGTATCTCTGGATAGATCTCTAGAAGATGGTCGTTCTATTAAACGCCATCAGGACCAGATATGGGAACGTGAATTGCAGGATGACCAGCGTCTTCCGGAAGGGAGACCTGATCTTCCTGAAAATGGTTCAATTCGCCCGCCTACACAGGTTGCACTTATTCCTACTACATCAACCCTGCTCCGCAGATCGTCTAGGGTCTCCCCCCCCCCTGATAGACTCAACTTGTAGGGGTGGGGAGTGAGGTGACGTGTGTGTATATATATGTATATAGTCTAAAAGTCACTAAAGGGAAAAGTCACTAAAAGAAAGCTGAATGGCAACACAAAAAGATAAACAGCGGAAGGCGGTCTGTTTGGTCAATGGTCTGGTTAAACCAGCCTGTGTTTGTATCTAAATTGTTGGTGCTAAGTTTAATTTGGTGATGTTCTAATGTGGTTAAGGAGAGCAGGAAGTTGTCTAATTATTATATCAGTTAGGGGTAATGTCTATAGCTTTTAAATTAGTAAAGTTAGGAAATTAAGTAGGTTGTTGTGGGACGCTGGCACCTATGGTAGGCCATAAATAAGATCTAAATCAAAGCAGCTGTAAGTACCTTTATTGTCTATTTAACAGTGGCGGCTTTACAGGGGAGACATGGGAGGCTGTGCCTCCTCGGTTTCAACAGGCTATAAATATTTTTTTCCTAAATTGCAAAATTTTAAAATTTTAATATAATTTAAGTTAAAAATTTTAATTAGCAATGAAATCACCCTCCCCCTTCGAATATAGTTGTTAAAAGTTTAAGTTTCAATAGAATCACCCTCCCCCCTTGAATATAACTGTAACCTTTAGCTATAATGATCAAATTCAGCACGAGAAATCGAAAGGAAGAAGTATTCAGGAAAGCCACCCTTCAACTTCTTGGTTGTCATGGCAACGTATTGATGCCACGCTTATATTCTGCCCTGTCAAAAGGCATGAAATAGTGAAATGGAGGCCCAAAATCACAAATCCTCCTCGAACTTTATCATGGCCAGCCAGTAGGCGGAGTTAAATGGCTGTTGCCTAGCAACCAGATCTTCGGAGTCAAAATTATTGCTAAATACCACGTGAAATTGAATTTTTATTTAGTTATTATATTTTGTTTACACGAACCTGTTACGTGGTCATTCAACTCTTTATAAGTGAATTTAGTGTTATTTATATGTGATTTAGTGTACCCAACGTAGGTAGGCCTACGTCAGTGTTAACTTGTTATTTGTACGTTTTTAAAGGCTACGTTATGGTAGTGTTATGTTATTTGTAAGTTTTTGAAGGCAATATATCAGAGTTTATATTCTTCGTGTGAACTTAACCCTTCAAAATGGAAGAAGTTACTGACATAATCGTTTCACTATTGGACGTTTCTTTTGTTAGAAGAAGCGAAGAAAATAAAAGATATATTTTAAATAAAGGTAGATCAACTCCAAACATATCTTGTGTTCAAATAAATAAGAGCAAAAACAAAAGTTTTAAATCTAATTGGTATGACAGATATAAATGGCTGTGGAAGTTTGCAAAAAAACGGTTTGTTTTGCTGGTCTTGTCTTTTAGTTGGTGTGAAAAAAAATGTATGGAGTGACGAAGGGTTTCGTGATTGGGAGAATTTGGCAAGGAGCTTGGAGAGACATTCCACTTCGAAAGAGCACATTCAAAATGATATTTGTGTTAAACAGTTATCTAAACAGGCGTTCAGTATTTTTGAACAGCTAAATGAACACGCGAAGAGATCGAAAAATGAGTACAATGCAAAAGTAGCAAAGAACAGAGAAGTCTTCAAGCGACTGATTGATTTAACTTGTCTCCTCTGTAAACAAAAATTGTCTTTCCATGGGCATGACGAATCGAAGAGCTCTTACAATCAAGGAAATTTTAAGGAAATCTTCAATGTAATGCTCAATCATAATGAAGAAGTGAAATCCCATTGGGAAAAAAATGGGGGCCTTTACTGGCTTGTCAAAAACAATACAAAATGACATTATTGATTGTATTGCGGGAGAACTGAAAGATGCTATACAAAATATTATAAAAAGTGCGCCATTTTTTTCAATTCAAGTAGATGAAACAACTGACAAGAATGAAAAAGCTCAATGTTCAATCATTTGCCGTTGTGTTGATAGAAATGGACATATAAAAGAACATTTTTTAGGTTTTTATGATGTTGGACAAGGCAAAAGTGCAGCAGGCATTTGTCAGCAGCTTGTGGAAATATTACAGCCATTTGATTTTCAAAATAAACTTATAGCGCAGACTTTTGACGGAGCCAGTGTCAGTGGCGACTCGTGACTTAAAACAGTTGTGTGCTACAACAAAAAATTTTTGATAGGTATATATATATATATGATACACACAGACCGTGCATGGAACAAGGAACTCTTCTGGGATAATTAAATCCACTATAGTCCGAATAAGTAATGGTAAATGACAAATACCATAGTTTTTCTTTTTCATGATGCAAGCCCGACGTGGGCAACGGGTCTCTCGCGAAGAGGTCCCATAAATATAGCTTCCCTCACCAGCTATCTGCAAAGCAGACAGGATCCAGCTTTGGGACATGGATCTAGGATTTAAAGCAGCCTAGCCCCACTACATTTAGAACCTCAATATAAGTAAAAGACTCGTTGCATTCACGTCGGATTGAATAAATCAAAGAAAAAGGGGTAACTATTATATTTTTAGCCAAAACCAAAACTTAAACCTCAAATGGCAGAATTGAGCGTCCACTTTTCAAGACACATAACATGTCCGTTTCATGATGGGAATGAACTCAGAATGGTTCCCTGAGTTTTTTATGATACACACAGACCGTGCATGGAACAAGGAACTCTTCTGGGATAATTAAATCCACGATAGTCCGAATAAGTAATGGTAAATGACAAATGCCATAGTTTTTCTTTTTCATGATGCAAGCCCGACGTGGGCAACGGGTCTCTCGCAAAGAGGTCCCATAAATATAGCTTCCCTCACCAGCTATCTGCAAAGCTATCTGCAAAGCGGACATGTTATGTGCCTTGAAAAGTGGACGCTCAATTCTGCCAGTTGAGGTTTAAGTTTTGGTTTTGGCTAAAAATATAATAGTTACCCCTGTTTCTTTGATTTATTCAATCCGACGTGAATGCAACGAGTCTTTTACTTATATTGAGGTTCTAAATGTAGTGGGGCTAGGCTGCTTTAAACCCTAGATCCATGTCCCAAAGCTGGATCGTGTCTGCTTTGCAGATAGCTGGTGAGGGAAGCTATATTTATGGGACCTCTTTGCGAGAGACCCGTTGCCCACGTCGGGCTTGCATCATGAAAAAGAAAAACTATGGTATTTGTCATTTACCATTACTTATTCGGACTATAGTGGATTTAATTATCCCAGAAGAGTTCCTTGTTCCATGCACGGTCTGTGTGTATCATAAAAAACTCAGGGAACCATTCTGAGTTCATTCCCATGTGTGTGTGTGTATATATATATATATATATATATATATATATATATATATATATATATATATATATATATATATATAAACAACTGATAAATTATAAAATAGAACTAATTCATCGTGAATTATAGTAAATGTTCTGCGCAACTAACGGTAGATAGATATAGTACTTACTTATTTACGAAAAATTAAATTCATGCGACGCTCTTTCTTACTGCAGAACTTGTCAATCACCTTGGTGTTAAAAGCCTCAATGTTTTAAATAAACTTTTTTCTATGGAAAGCATTGCCAGAGCATTAAGACGATCCTGGGACATAGTATTTCTTAGGAAAGTTTTTATTCTTTTTAGAGAGGAGAAACATCTTTCGAGTTCTGCTGTTGTCATTGGCGTGGTGATGACAATTTTAAGAAGTTTTGTTACTTCAGAGAATGTACTCTGTAAATTGTTTTTGAATATAAGTTTCAAAAGAGGAACTGCGCCATCAATTTTTCTGAAATCGGTTCTTTCATATAAAACGCTAAGCTCTGTTTTCAGTCTCCTTTTCTCCAGCATTCTATAACTTTGAACTGCATTTTCAAGTTCATTTTCCGGAAAATGTTTTGCAAATTCTTGAAAGTTAACAGAATTCAAGTTAACAGAATCCAAGGATTGAAAACGATGATGAGCCTCCTGTACAATTCGATCACATACTTCTTTGGCATCGGCGCTTCGGCACGACTGTTTGGGTCGTTTATTGCCAGATGACACGCATGTAGTTGCAATTTCACTGTCAATGATGTCTATTGAATCTCTCACTTCATTGATTGCCAAAATAAAATGGGATATGGCACTTTTTATTTTTACAGTATCAGACAATCTTGCTTGTAATTGGTTATACAAAATGTCTACATGTGGCATTATTCTGTGAAAAAATGAAAGCCAGAAAAGGAATTGTGCATCTTCCACATCAACCAAACTGTCCTTGTGTTCATACACCACACTGACGGTTCTCGATTTAAAGTTCCACATGGTTGCAGAACCACTGGGAATCCTTCGTGCCACAACTGCATCTAGTGCAGACAACCGTTGTGGTAACCTTGAAAAGAAAGCAGGAAAAGCTGACAGGCAACAGAAGAATACCCTAGCTGCATGATTTTGCAGCTTTTTCCATTACCAAATTTAATTGATGGGCATAACAGTGGATGTATTGTGCAGTGGGAAAAATAGCCTTTATTTTTGCTTGAACTCCACCTCTTTCGCCACTCATTACAGCCGCACCGTCGTAAGTCTGAGCAATTATTTTGTTAGGTTGATCTTTAAAAATCTCATTTATTGTATTCAAAATACAAATAGAAATTGCGTCTGCACTTTGACCTTCCGGGTTGAAAAATCCCCAAAATCTTTCAGTAGGCACGCCATTGATTACTGTTATTTTATTTATTTGTCGGGTTCGAAATCCCAGCTGAGCCGTGAACGGCCAAATTCTAAAGGGCAAGTTCTACCTAAAGCCCAAGTTAAGCTAAATTAAAACTTACGGATTTGAGATCCTATTAGGTCCTACCTCAGGGTAACCTCAGGGTTGCTGACTCGATGCGGGCCTACCTTAGACCTTAAATTACATGAACTTAAAAGGTAAACAAAAGGGTACTATTTGTGGTCTTCTTTATGAACCTTGCAACAACAACGCAACCTGGACTATTGCACGATGCAACAATCATGTATCTAAACAACCAAACTGAATTGCAAGAGAGCTCTCTATCAAACCACACTTTTACGTACGACCTTCCACAAACGAGTAGAAAGGACGCGCAGCATCCCAAAATGATGCCAACAATGTGACCAAACAACGATGCCACAAGAGCTCAAAAATGCTAGTTCTAAATTAATTTAATTTTTCACTAACCTTACAATTATGAGATGGATATATATACACCTTAACTTAATATATATACAAGCAATGCTGCATCAATCAGCTTAGTCATCGTATCGCCTTGGGACAACAATGGTTCTTCCTCTTCTAGATTTTCTAACAATTACATAACGAAATATTATTACCAACTGTGAATGTTCAGAAATGTCTGTGGTTTCATCTGCCATTAAAACGACAAAATCATCCTCTTTCATTTCTTCAATTATCTTTTCACGGCAAACTTCCGACATACAATCTAGCAGTTCATTCTGGATGGTTTTAGAAGTTCCCTTGAAAACATGATTCGATTCTATGTGTTCTTTTACCGCACTATCTAAACTACTAACAAAATCAACGAGTCCCAAGAAAATACCCGGATTTTCAGATGTTTCACTCTCATCATGTCCTCTTAAGGCAAGTTCAAAGGCACCGCAAAACTTAATGCAGTCAATTACCTTTGATAATATATATCTGTTCTTTTCTACTTCTTGATTGTGTGTTTTGATGGCGTCATGGTTGGCCCAACTTAACTGTGTTGCAATATTCACACACCGAGAACACTAAGATCCAACACATTGTTTATATGATTCTTGTTTTCATTATGCTTTCTAATCAGTGCTTTAAGATGGCCAAGATCTTTCACTCCCGTGTTACTGAATGAATCACTGTTACCAAAAAGAAGGCATGGAAAGCAGAAAAGAGCATCCCGAACATCACAACCACAAATACAGCTATAATCATCATAAATCTTTCTGTGAAATTGTCTTAAATATTCTCGATTGTTGCTTCCCTTGGCTTTCTAACTTAAATTTAAATCGGGAGTTGGCCTACCTAACTGTTTTATTTGAGCTTTTTCATTTAATGTTCTAGATGAAAAAGGTACTTTTAATAAATTGTCCACTGAATTCATATTTGTATAAAAATTAATAATTTATATACAACACTTGGGTAAACAAAAACACATACACACGCATAAAAAGTTTAAAAATCAAACGCAATCGATCGAGCGTCCATCACATTGATAAGTGCTGCAGCGTCTGGTAGCACATTCACGCCTTATCCGAAACTGGACCGAAAGACACGTCTGCGAATGCGCTTTGTCTGATTTCACTCGATTTGGGTGCTATACTGATGACAGTACATAAGTACGAAAATAGAAATGCAGGGAATGCGGAGTTAATTCGTTTTTTCGTAAATCGGAAAACAATTTAGATCAAATTGGAAATTACATAAGATATTATAATTTTATTGATTTATTATTTAGCTATTTATGTATTTTAAAAATTGATGTGCTGTAGCACGTAAGCACATAATGAGCGGCCGCCACTGGCCAGTGTTATGTCATCTGAATTGAATTGGCCGAATTGAATGGGCTTCAAGCAGAAATTCGCAGCTATGCTCCTCAAGCTCTTTTTACCCATTGTTTGGCGCATCGTTTAAATCTAGTATTGCAGCACAGCTGCCGTAACATATCAGCTGTTAATATTTTCTTTGGCACTTTACAAGGAATTCCTGCCTTCTTTCACAAATCGACAAAAGAACAGCCGTCCTTGACCGAATCGTGGGAAAACGAATACCAACCAATAGTGAAGATGGAATTCCAATGCAAAAATTGTCACGGCAATTTCCACTGAAAGGGTTAAGTTGATTGAGGTTTTTCAGGAACTCATGAATACCGATGATATTACAGGTAAAACAATACGTCAAGCAGAAGCCTACAAAAATAAGCTGTCTGAATTTAACTTTGTGTTTTATTTCTGGTCTTCCAAGAAATCTTTTTGAAAACTGAATTGGTTTATAATATTCTCCAAAAAAAATCAATAGATATTCAAATGTGCATGGATCACATATCTATTTGCCAACCAGCCATACAAGATATGCGAAATGACGAAACATTTCAAAAGTATATTGAGAAAACAAACAGCAACTGGACATTCTCCTTGTGCTTCGAGAAATAGACTTGAAACCAACAATTCAACATCTTGCCATTATCGAAAGAATTTTTATGAGATCATTGATAATATTACTACTCAAATAAGGACAAGATTCTCGAACATGGCATCCTTAAAGTTTCTGCAGCTATCCAACTCAACCCAATTTGCAAATTTCCCCCCAAAATTCCCGGAAGATGCCTTAAATTCCTTGATAGCTACCTATGGAAACTTTTGACAAACAGTTTCTACGAAATGAGCTAATGGCTGTTTATGCAAAAAAAAAAAAACATCTTTTTCATAACACTGATATTGAAACTATATTGAATAACATTGTAGAAAATTACTTGAGCGATACACTACCCCAAGCTTATAGACTTTTCAGTCTCATTGCAACCATCCCAGCCACTACTGCATCTGTTGAAAGAAGTTTTTCTTGTCTAAACCGCATTAATTAAGACATGCTTAAGAAATACTATGGGGCAGGAGCGACTTTCAAGCTTGGCATTAATTTCCATAGAAAAGGAATTACTAACTAGTGAAGCTATCGAATCAACCTTGCTGGTATGAAAATATCATAAATAGGTTTGCTGCTGGAAAAGAAAGGAGAATTGATCGTCTTTTCAAGTAGAAGACGTAAGTAAAACCAATTGATGATTTTTCGTTTTATTTTCTGATATTTTAATAACTTTACTCCATGTCGTTTAGTTAATTTATAATAACGGTTAGTAACTTAGCGGTAGTATCTGTATTATGAATAATTTTGTACAGATTAAGCCATCTTAATTTAAGTAATTTATTTATGGGCATATGCCATATATAACTATCCTCGCACTATGTAATAAAACATAGCAATAATTATTGGTGGGCCTCCCCACCCTCTCAGACCACGAGCCGCCACTGCTATTTAATAACCTATACCTAACGGGGTCTAGCACCCCCTACGTTATTACAACCGAGAAAAGTTGAGATGAGAGAGGAGAGTTTCTTCGTCGACTTCTAGAATTGCAAATTCCGTCCAATTCCGGTGCGTGGTTCCACTTTCAGTATATCTCCATCCCCTGATCCTCTTTGAATTGGACGAGTCTTTTGTTTTTTCGCCATTTTTTGGAGAGAGAGTGGAACCTCAAGCGTGCTGATCTGTTGCATGGTGATGCAACCCCTTGCATTCTAGCGAAGTGAGCAGGTGAGCTGCGATTGAAAATGTAAGCAGTCCAGAAATTGATGTATACTGATTATCATTTAATGAAATTATAACTGAAAGGGTGCGATTATTGCCCAAATGTGTTTTCGTGTTTTGTTGTGTTTCGTGTAATAGTATGTGCGCTCTGGTCAGTATTTTTTTATAAACATTTTCTTGTTCTTTCTATGTTGCCCTAATACCCTAATAGTAACTATGTAACTATAGAAATATTTTTTTCGAATGTAAAGTGATCTTTGATGAGAAATCACTGAAGTAGATTGTGAACGTGAAATTTGTTGTAACCAGTGTTAAGAAAATTATCCTTTATTTTTCATGTAACAGCTTTGTTACAGGTTGTATATTTTATTATTAGTATGAAATGTTATTTTATGGAAACGTGAAATTTTTTTTTTTCGATTTTTATAAAATTATACAAAATATCTAATGTGTGGAATTTGTCACTGAAATTGTTTCTTGTCTTCTAACTCCGGAATTGTTAAAATAAAAAAAAAAACTGAAGAATAAATAAATTTGAGTAAATAAATAAATTTGTTAAAAGAAAATAAATGAAATAACTAAGTTTTTCTAGTGAAAACTTATTTTCAAGGGGGTGATGCGAGTGTCGTGTATTGGCTTTTTTAAATAAAGATAATAATGTTTATAAGAATTTAATGTTTTCTTTAATAAAGAAGAAAATAATGTTTAATAAGAAATTTAATTATGGTTTGTATGTAGATAAGAAATTAATATTGTTTGAAATTAAAAATATATGAATTGGCAACACATGAAATATGCCGCGGCTGAAATGCCGTAAAAATCCAGTTTCGGGCGGTGGTTTGTCCCGATTAAGTGTTTTTCGTATTAGTATGTTATTGTTTAATTAAACTATTTAATTGTCTCTCCACGATTAAAGGTTAATGATAGTTCGCACTCGTAGTTACCCCGTTTGTTCAAATTGTTTCGGCATAAATAAAAAGTCAGTAAATAGTAAATAAAAGTGTGTAATTATCCCCGGTCTCTCTTTCATTGTTCGAAAGTTTAATGACGCTCACCGGTTTAAGCGGTCTACCCGCGTCCATATAAAGACAGAGGAAACGAGTGATAATAGTAAGAAAAGGAAGATAATGAAAAGAAGCGAAGAGTAGAAGGAAAATTTTTTTTTTTTATATCACGACAGGTATCCCATGTTAACATTCATGTTGCCAGGGTCATCATGCAGGAGGGTCTACACAGGATTACTAACTGGTCACAGAATAATGGCTTGCGCTTTTCTCCTGTCAAGTCTTCCTGTCATTTTCAGCAAGCGACCAGTTCCTCCTCAACTCATTCAGCCTTTTGTCTTGCTGACTAGCTAGATTCCTTTTGCCTCCTCTCATAAATTTTTAGGTACTACATTTGACAGAACCTTGACTTGGAATCCTCATATTTCTTCCCTTGTGGAGTGTTGTGAGGATTCCTTTAACCCTTTCACTCTGGGCATAGCTTTGAAGCGAATTATATGAATTCGAATTATTGAATTCAGATTGTAATACATACAGTATATCCCCTCATTTTCAACTCTAGAGTGTGGAAAGAGAGGGATATACCTTTGATTTATAAACTACACCCGAAGTTCAGAAAAGCTAAGGAGTTGGTTTATTTACCACCCGGATCTGAGCGCAAATTGGACGTGTAGTTTATATGCCACTGGAATGAAACGCTCTCCTTTTCTTAGGCTTTAATCAACTTAATTGAACAACATTCCTGTTAATATAAATAACAATAATATAGTTATGGTACACAAAATATATATATATCAATACGCAAGTTATAATAATAATATAGATATAGTAAACATAGAGCATTTATATGAATTGTTTATACTACAGATTAGGATTAATTACATCACAGAAAATATCATTACCTTGATATAATAAAGTATCTCACATCTCATCAGTTTAATTCAGACATCATCAGATTCATCAGTTTAATCGAATTGAATATAAACACAAATGATTTTACTTAGGTATCACATTCTAATAAGGTCATCATAAACCTGCAAAATAATATTACATTTTTCCCTCCTACTTAGATTGAACAATATAGTTCTCAAAATAACTAGGCGGACACCGAGTATGCCCTGATCGCCGTACCTCAGTCATAGGGGACTCTGTATTTTGGTTATCATCATCTACTGAAGTCTGAGGAGCGTTGACCGGTGAGGGATTGGAGGGAGCAATGATGGGTGACGGATTTGAGGGCAGGATGGTAGGTGACGGGGGATGGTTGTTTAACACCATCACCTTCGTTAGTATTTCCGTATCAGTGTTGGGCACTAAAGCGTTAATCCGATAACAGTTAATTAACGAAGTTAACTTTTTTAACGGACTATTAACGGAAGTTAATTTCCATTTATCGTTGTCGAACCAGTTAACTTCCGATAACTCGATATTTAGTCTGTTAAAGTCCGTTAACACGTTAACTGCGAGGAGTCATTCACGGAAGATCACCGCTCCGCAAATGAATTCAAACCGCCATAACTTCAGTCTGCTTCCAGATCTCGCAAGGGAGGTTGTGCGCTTTTTATTGAAGGTAAGAAGGTTCTTTTAACGTTAGTCAAGCAAGGACGTTAGTCGGCAAGGACATCCTGAGACCCAAGAGGTCAAGACTGGCAGTTGGGCCTAACTTTGAGAAGTTGGTCTTTCTGAAGGGCAACCAGCACATTGTGTCATAGTCTTTAATAAATGTGCCTAAAATTTAATTTTACCTTTCAGTTCCCGCCATAATAATTCTCTGGTAAATTAAAATTTAGTTAATGGTTAGTGGTTACAAGGGTTTCAAACATGTAATCAGTACATTTTTTATTAAAAAAAAAAAGTTATTAAGCAAAAAAGTTGCAAAACTTGGTAAAAATACAGTTAAATACTATTTATTGTTGGATTTTGCATAAATAAACACTTTCTATGGGTTTTAAAGCTTTTTTCCTTTATTTTTTTAAATGTTAGTAAAGAAATAGTTATCGTTAACGGATTATCGTTAACTTCCGTTAACTTTGTAGTAAAATTATCGGATTATCGTTATCGGAGTTAAAAATTGGGGTTAACGGATTATCGTTATCGAAGTTAACTTTTTGGTTAACGGTGCCCACCACTGTTTCGTATCCTCGAGATTCAGATTCCCCAGCAGGGGCGAGGTGCTTAAGCGAGACAGTAGTCTCTCAGCCTCCCGGGAGACGAACATGAGCATATTCGGGATTAGCCTCAATGAATTCTACTTCTTCAACTGGAGGCTCATATTTAGATTGAGGTGTATAATTTTTCAATAATACTTTACCCGGGGCGGTAAACCACGTAGGTATGGAATGGTCATTTGTAGATCGACGCTGATAATTAATTAAATAATCTCTCATGAGGGGTGTAGTTTGTAGAAGTACATAAAAGAGATCATATGCTGTGTGATACATTGGGCAAAACAGTTTTCCAACAACCAACAGGGAGTTTTCTTGAAGCCAAAGCTAAATTTACTCCTTTCCATATAATTCCGTTATATCTCTCAACTAAACCATTTTCCTGGGGATTATATGGGGTCGTTCTACTAGTGGCCACTCCGCGTGAGTTCAAAAACTGTTTAAGTGTATACGACATAAAGGAGGAACCTCTATCGGAGTGCACATACGCGGGTGCACCGAAGATAGCAAAAAGTTGACTAAGACAATCAACTACAGTTTCAGCAGAAGTGTCCGCACTTGAAAACGCGAAAGGAAATCTCGAAAATTCATCTACTATCGTTGGCAGATAACGATTACGGTAATTGGAAGGCAAAAGACCTTTAAAGTCAATATTTAATCTTTCGAAAGGTTGTGTAGCTTTTATTAACTGACACTGATTACTATTTAAATACTTCGGTTTACACTGGGCGCATACAGTGCATTTTGAAATAACGTTTTTTTACATCTTCAATTGAATATGGGAGGTTCCGGCTTCTAACAAAGTGCCACATTGTAGTTACTCCGGGATGGCACAAGGCAATGTGTAACTCTTCTAAATGATTTTTATTAACAGATGCTATGAATGCGCGAGAAAGCGTATCTGGAGCTATATTTTCTCTTCCGGGTCGATATACAGTGTCATAACTGAAACTTGATAATTCAAGTCTCCATCTCATGATTTTCTCGTTCTTAACTTTTCCTTTATGTTTAGTGTCAAACATAACGCTACTGACCTTTATCCGTTACTAGTTTAAAGTGTTTACCAAGCAGATAATGCCGCCATTTTCGGATAGACTCAACAATGGCGTATGCTTCTTTTTCTATAGAGGAATTATTCCTTTCAGAGGGCGACAGAGTACGGGCGAAAAGGCGACTGGACGTCCAGCTTGACAAAGTTGAGCAGCTATTGCGTAATCAGACGCATCAGTCTCTATTACAAAAGGAATATTATCATCATGGCAACAACAACAGAATTAGCAATATCACTTTTAAGATTTTCGAAAGCATTAATTACGTTAAGAGGGCGCGGGTATGTTTTATTTTCAACCAAAGGTCGTACTTTCTCGGAAAATTTTCCGATCCATTTAGAATAATGGGCAAACATACTCATTACTCGGCGCATGTCTTTAGCATTATTAGGAGGAGGTATTTCGAGCAGTGGTTTTAACCTCTCAGGATCAGGCTTTAAAGAACCATTACTTATTCTATAACCTAGTAAATCTATAGATGACTTAGATGTAGAACTCTTATTTTCGTTAATATGAAGATTATACTTTCTTACAACATTTAAAAATTTTGTCAAATTATCATCATGCTCCTTCTGATCGTGTCCACATATAGTGATATCGTCCACATAAATGAAAGTATCCTTTAAACCCTCTTTACGAATTATGTCATCAATTACTCTGAAAACAGGCTACGCCGTTTGTTACACCAAACGGGATTCTATTGAAATGAAACAGCTGGCCACAGGCTTCGAAAGTAGTGTATGGCCTATCCTCCTCCTTGATAGGGATCAAATGATAGGCGCTCTTAAGATCTATTGTACTAAAGATACTATATTGTGCAATTTCACCCACCATTTCATTTATATTAGGCAGAGGATAAGCGTCCAACTGCGTGTATCTATTTACTGTGAGAATAATCGATAACTAGGCGTTTTTTATGAGATTCATTGGCTACCACTAAAACTTGTGCCCGCCAAGGACTTCGACTGGGTTCGATAATGCCTTCCTTAAGAAGGTGATCTACTTCGGACGAAATAAAACTCATATCTGCCTGACAATATCGGCGTGACTTAATAGCAATGGGTTTGCATTCAGAACTTAAATTATTAAATAAAGACGGAGGTTCCACCTCGGATGCTGCAAGGTTACACACAGTTAAGGAAGGTTCTCTTCCTCCAAAAGGTATCTCAACTGATTCATGTCTAGACAAAAAATCATGGCCAAGAATAACATTAGTACATAGATTAGGCAGAAGTGATAACTTAACATTTTTTAGGTACGATCCTTGAATGTCAAATCTACACAACAAAACCCATCAACTTTAGTTACATGAGAAGTATTAGCCATTGACATTTGACTTTTACAAGGATATACCTTCCATTTGTTTTCTTTTACAATATTTATATCAATAAAATTTTCGGTACTACCTGTATCCACTAGCGCCTTCAAAGACAAACCATTAGCTAAAATAGTAAGAATTGCCTCTTTCAAAGAATGAGAAATAGAGCCTGATAGAGAAGCTAAAGTATTAACAGAAGCAGAAGCTCTTGAATTAGAGCGACAAACTCTGGCAAAATGGCCTTTAATACTACATTTATGACATAAACTATCTCTTACAGGACATTTAGCTCGCGGATGCACATTACTCCCACAAAAGAAACATTTACGAGACTGCTGCAGCAGTAGAATACTCCTCGCAAAGAGTTTCATTAGCACCTTGTTTAGCCTCATGTTTTTCTATTGTAATTGTTTCAGTTTCACAACTAACTGAATTTAGAGGAACATTAGAACGTATATAAGTATCAGACTGAATCTGAGCCAACTCAAGGCTGCGAGCTTGATCAAAAGCGATCTGTAAACTGAGAGATTTGCTTTCAAGCAATCGTTGCCCAATGAAAGGAGTATTCAAACCGTTTATAAAAGGATCTCTTATATATTCATCTCTGTATTGATCTGCAGAGACCGATTGAAAGTTACAGTCTTTACTCAGATGCTTTAAAGCATTCATGTAATGGTCCAAACTTTCTCCATCTCTCGACGACGGGTGGCTAATAGGTGACGAGCAAACGTTTCATTTTTCGGTTTTATATAAAGTTCATTGAGCAACTTTATAGCATTTTCATAGGTAGTACAATCAATTATGTACTCAACTAAAAGAGTACATGGTTTACAAGCAAACTTAGCTTTTGAGTCTGAAGATCAGAAGGTAACGCGGCGAGAAAGTTCTGAAATGTCTTGAACCAGTAACTCCAGAGACGAGACGAACTTGAGGATGAGGGATCGGCATCAAATCTTTCCGGCTTCAGAAACTTGTCCATATCCTCTGATCTTGAAATTAAGTTGATTAAATTGGAATGAAATGCTCTCCTTTTCTTAGGCTTTAATCAACTTAATTGAACAACATTCCTGTTAATATAAATAACAATAATATAGTTATGGACTTATGGTACACAAAATATACATATAATCATCAGATTCATCAGTTTAATCGAATTGAATATAAACACAAATGATTTTACTTAGGTATAACATTCTAATAAAGTCATCATAAACCTGCAAAATAATATTACAGCCACACCCGGAGCGAAAGGGTTAATATCATGCTGTATTTGTCCAATAGAACACGGGGCTCTAAAAGGAAGACTCTATTGCAGCTTTACAAATCTCTCATCCGGTCCAAATTAGATAATGCTTCATTCCTCTATGATACGGTATCCCCATCTCTACTTGTAAAATTAGATAGAATTCAGTATATGGCTATTGGAGCCCTCAAATGTACCAGAGTTGACACCTTAAATAAAGAGGCCTTTCTCCTTCCTCTAAGCCCCTGTCGTCAACAGCTGAGTATCAACTATGGTGCCAAAGTGTTGTCATATGACCAACATCTCATCCGGCCTTTCTTTGTAGATTTCCATATTTACCAGTTTTATAGGTTGAGACCCCACCCATTTCCATTCTTTGGCAGGTTTCAAGATGGATTGACTGAAATGAGCCTTTCTTTAGAGGATATTGCTACATGTTCCCTATTACTTATCACAAATTGGGTTCCAGTAGATATCATTTATGACCTTAGATTGTCTTCTGCTTTGAATTCTACAACCTGTGCTAATAATATGAGAATAAAAACCCACTCTAATAGACAGAGTTTATTTCCACGACAGTTTCGACGCCCACTGGCATCCTCCTCGGGTGGATACAGAAACACAAATGAAACAAAACAAGAGGGAAAAACAGTTCAGGGATCGACCGTTAAGAAATTCGCACCTAGGTTAGATTCCATTCTCTCGAGACAGGAGGGCATTTTCATTAAGTACATTCGCACAAATTTTTTTAAAAACTATCTTCCTGTTCTAAACTACAGATTCTATTATTTTTACATAATTATTACATTTATAATTAAATTTATTACATTTAATATTGCATAATTATTAATTACAGAAATTATAATTTATTATTACATTGGTTATTACATTGTTGTTTATTATACAGAAATTATAAACCGAAAAACGAATGAAAAAGGCGATTAGGAAATAATCCAGAGACCATTGAGAAATTCGCACCTAGGTTAGATATCGTTCTCACCGAAACCAGAAGGGCATTTTATTACGGGTCAGCTTATAACTACATTTCCACAAATTAAAAATATCTTCTTGTTCTATACATACAGATCCTAATGTTTTGACATAATTACTGCATATATTTTTATTTCCACATTAATTACTTCCTTATTACATTACTAAAAGCGAGTAAGGAAACATTCCAATCCAGAGACACACACTTAGGTTCGAACACGTTCCCACGACTCCGTAAGGGATTTATTGACCAAGAATCTCATTAAAGGGTCTAACTTATAAGTACCTTCGCACAAATTAAAATTATCTACTTTTTCTATACACACAGATTCTATTATTTTTCTTTTGACATAATTATTACATTTATAAAGTACCTTACTTGATTCCCAATCTATAGCATGATTATTTTGGCTAGCGTGATAAAAAATGGCATTATTAGTATTACAACTTCTGAAGGCATATTTGTGTTCTTTGATACGGGTTTCAATATTTCTTCAGTTTCTCCCACGTATACTAAATCACAACTTTTACAGGGAATGCTGTAGACACAGGCTTGTTCCTCTTTGCAACGTTATTCCTAACCAATTTACTTTTCACGGTAGACGAATATTTGAACGCCAAAGCAAACTTAAATTCTTTCGTCAACGGTTTTACTCTTTCTAAGCCGGCAATGTAAGGCAACTCACATATTGTTTTTGGTTAACTGAAGGTTCCGAGGGGCATAAAAAGATTTTCTGGCTTTAAAATACGCCTTTCTGATAAACCACTCAGGTATTTTAAATCCTTAAAAATGTTCCAAATCTTTGAATTTTCCCGGATCCAGCAAATGTGGGCTACAAATCCTGAGTGCTCTTAGAACATGGAAGAAATAATTGAGCTTTTAACCCCTTCATCATGATATGAAAATAATGAATGTACGAATTACAATGAGTAGGTTTTCTATAGACCGTGAAATTGGGCTTTCCGCTTTCGTTAATGACCAAAACATCTAGAAAAGGTAATTGTTTTGTCGTTCTCCCATTCATATTTAAATTTAATAGAGGGAACAAGATTATTTAATGACTGAAAGAAAGTGTCAAAGTTGTTCCAGTGGTCAGGCCAAAATGAGAAAATATCATCTACATAACGAAAACCAATTAGATTCCTGGGACATATTGTTTGCAACAATTCCGACTCAAATACTCCATATATAATGTACTCAGTATTGGGGATAAAGGGGACCCCATTCCATACCAAAAACGTTGCAAATAAAATTCTTCACGAAGGAGAAGGCATTATTGGTGTGACACAGAGTTTTATCAGTTCTAAAAATACAGATGTGGGCATGCCTATCTACGTTACATGTTGGCAATTTTCATCTAAAAAACTAAGTACATCATCAATGGGAACTTTCGTAAACAAGGACTCAACATCAAAACTTATCATTCTTCCCCGTTTTAAATCTAAGGACATAACTTTGTTAATAAAGTCACAGGAATTAGTGATGTGCGAGCCTGAAAATTTACCACTAATGGGGATAATTTATCTGCAAGAAATTTAGATACCTGTAACTAAAGGAAACCCTGTGTGAAATAATGGGACGGAGTGGTATATTAATCTTATGGGTTTTGGGTACATTATATATGGAGTATTATGAGTCGGAATTGTTGCAAACAATATGTCCCAGGAATCTAATTTGGTTTCGTTATGTAGATGATATTTTCTCATTTTGGCCTGACCACTGAGAACAACTTTGACACTTTCTTTCAGTCATTAAATAATCTTGTTCCCTCTATTAAATTTAAATATGAATGGGAGAACGACAAACAATTACCTTTTCTAGATGTTTTGGTCATTAACGAAAGCGGAAAGCCCAATTTCACGGTCTATAGAAAACCTACTCATTGTAATTCGTACATTCATTATTTTTCATATCATGATGAAGGGGTTAAAAGCTCAATTATTTCTTCCATGTTTCTAAGAGCACTCAGGATTTGTAGCCCACATTTGCTGGATCCGGGAAAATTCAAAGATTTGGAACATTTTTAAGGATTTAAAATATCCTGAGTGGTTATCAGAAAGGAGTATTTTAAAGCCAGAAATCTTTTTATGCCCTCGGGAACCTTCAGTAACAAAAACAATATGTGAGTTTGCCTTACATTGCCGGCTTAGAAGAGTAAAACCGTTGACGAAAGAATTTAAGTTTGCTTTGGCGTTCAAATATTCGTCTACCGTGAAAAGTAAATTGGTTAGGAATAACGTTGCAAAAGAGGAACAAGCCTGTGTCTACAGCATTCCCTGTAAAAGTTGTGATTTAGTATACGTGGGAGAAACTGGAAGAAATATTGAAACCCGTATCAAAGAACACAAATATGCTTCAGAAGTTGTAATACTAATAATGCCATTTTTTATCACGCTAGCCAAAATCTCATGCTATAGATTGGGAATCAAGTAAGGTACTTTATAAATGTAATAATTATGTCAAAAGAAAAATAATAGAATCTGTGTGTATAGAAAAAGTAGATATTTTAATTTGTGCGAAGGTACTTATAAGTTAGACCCTTTAATGAGATTCTTGGTCAATAAATCCCTTACGGAGTCGTGGAACGTGTTCGAACCTAAGTGTGTGTCTCTGGATTGGAATGTTTCCTTACTCGCTTTTAGTAAATGTAATAATGGAAGTAATTAATGTGGAAATAAATATATGCAGTAATTATGTCAAAACATTAGGATCTGTATGTATAGAACAAGAAGATATTTTTAATTTGTGGAAATGTAGTTATAAGCTGACCCTGTAATAAAATGCCCTTCTGGTTTCGGGAGAACGATATCTAACCTAGGTGCGAATTTCTCAATGGTCTCTGGATTATTTCCTAATCGCCTTTTTTCATTCGTTTTTCGGTTTATAATTTCTGTATAATAAACAACAATGTAATAACCAATGTAATAATAAATTTATAATTTCTGTAATTAATAATTATGCAATATTAAATGTAATAAATTTAATTATAAATGTATAATTATGTAAAAATAATAGAATCTGTATGTTTAGAACAGGAAGATAGTTTTTAAAAATTTGTGCGAATGTACTTAATGAAAATGCCCCTCCTGTCTCGAGAGAATGGAATCTAACCTAGGTGCGAATTTCTTAACGGTCGATCCCTGAACTGTTTTTCCCTCTTGTTTTGTTTCATTTGTGTTTCTGTATCCACCCGAGGAGGATGCCAGTGGGCGTCGAAACTGTCGTGGAAATAAACTCTGTCTATTAGAGTGGGTTTTTATTCTCATATTTTGACCTTCACGTAAAAAAGTGAAGTTTTTTGCATTTACTGTGCTAATAACTTTCAGCGTGTCTTTCATTGAAAGCATCATATATAGATTTAGGTCACAAGGTTCTTTTTACCGATGGTTCGAAGTCCCAAACTAGAGTAGGTTGTGTCTTTAGTTTTGAAGGTACCCTGATGGGTCATAAGTTGCCACCTCATTACTCAGTATTTACAGCTGAACTGTATACCCTTTACAGAGCAATTCATTTTGTTTCTGTAAATTCTACACATCGTAAATTTCTCATCTGCTGTGATTCTTTCTCAGTTCTACATACTATGAAGTCAAGGAATGCTACTCATTTTCTGGTCAATAAAAGTATTGTTTTGTTAAGATCTATTTCACATTACAGTTATGTTCTTCTTTAGGTCCCTGGACATGTTGGAATCCTGGACAATGAGGTGGTGAACTTGGCAGCCAAGTCTGCTGTACACTCGGGAGAGGCGGTCGGTCTTCGATTCTCTCCGCAGGAGGTTCAGAGTTTGGCGGTCTCTTGTGTTTTACAGTAGCTGGTAATGTCATTGGAATCGTAGCAATAGTTTTCTCAGCGATGTTAAACACCTTCTTAGGATTGGAAACATACATACATAGGTAGCCGAAGGGACCAGACTGTATTAGCCCGGCTCAGACTAGGGTGTGTCTCCTGACACATGGGCATTATTTTAATGCCTGTTCCATTCCTACCTGTCTCCGTTGTAATATCACTCTCACACTGGAACATATTTTTATTGATCGTCCAGTTTTTTTCTTCACTTCGCTCTGATATTCAATTATTTTGCACTGCAGAACAGCTTGATTTCACCCCTCTACTGTTTTATTTTGCCCTGTACCTTCTAAGCTCATTTTGGATTTCCTAAAGTCAGTCAATTTATATTCCTCCATCTAAACTAACAATCAGCCTCTTATGTTTGGCTAGTTTTTTATAAAGTACCAGTACTGTCCTTTACGATGACTTCCTGCTTCACTAGTTAGTAATACTAACAGGCCTCATCATCATTTTCCTGTGATCGATCTGGAACTGGCCCCAGATCCAAAATGGATTAACTTTTTCCTTCCCTTTGTAGATAGAATTTCTCTTTTCTTTGCAAGTGTAAATGACCGAAAGTGGTTGAATGCACCATAAATAGACCTATAAATAAATAATCTTCAGTTGTTTGACGTATTTTAATTTTAATTTCTTTATATCTTCATAACTATGCAACTGCACAAAAAATAGGGTGCTCTTCCAATATGTGCTCTACCGCGAAACTGTGATCTACCATATTCCAATACGTGCTCTACCGTGAAACTAGCCTTATAAGGCTAACTAACGAAAATATCATGACTTAACCTAACCAATCGTTAGGTCAACTATACGCCCTTGACGATTAGTGCAAACCTGCACTAACACACAACTTCTATGGTTATTATTAGCCAAATTACTAAATTTTACAGACATTCTAACTTATTTCTCGCGGTGTAGCCCACTGAAAGATATACAAGTAATAAATCTATTTTAGGCAGGACTTAGTCCTAACTCAGTTTAGCCCTGAGATTAAGCTATTGTAAAAACCCGCTGATATCCTATTTTGGCGTCCCAAATTATTTAACAATTACAAAATAAACAAATAGCGTCCCAAATACAAGCAACTGGTGAATGTGTATATTTAGTCGCTTCCTGACATGTACGATAGTGCAGTATCCTGTGTGATACACTTGTCTATGTATTAAAAATAAATGCTCACAGTTTTGGTAAAAGTTTCTTGAAATTAAACGAAACCTACGTGAAAATTATTGACTGCCCGGTTAGGCCAACTGTACGCCCTTGACGAATGGTTAGGTTAAGTCGTGATACTTTCGTTAGTTTAAACGAAAATATCACAACTTAACCTAACCAATCGTCAAGGGTACAGTTGACCTAACCGGGCATTCCAGCCATGTACATATTCTCATAAGAAATCAACAAAAATGATTCATCAAAACAAAGCTAATACTGTTAAATAACTTTGGACGCTATTTGTTTATTTTTGGTTGGTTGAATAATTTGGGATGCCAAAAAACCTAAGTCTAGCCTATAAATTAGGTCCTAGGTGTTGGCGCTTTTGTATGACTATAGAGTCCAGTCAAAGTCGGGACTTGATTTGGCTATGATGCTTGCGTACTAAATAGGATTAAATTTGAAGTAGATTATATTTAATCCAATTGAATGATGCCGCTGCGGCCCCGCATGTCCCTGAACTTGCCTAGTGGCGATGCGCACGTTATGCGGTGAATTTACTTGTCTCGCCGCATATTTTGCTTGTCAGGCATAACGTGTATTTTTTTCTCGTCGGATCCTATCCAAGAAATATCCTGGACTCTAAAGCTATATTACATCACATTACATTTTGAAGACGTGAAGCTGCTTGGACCGATTGAGGTTATCTAAGTCATAAATGATCTAAAGTAGGGATATTTGAATGAAATTTATTTTTACTTATTTTGTGATGCTGAAGAATTGTCACCATTGACTTAAATATTTTTTCTTCTCATCATTATTATGTAATATTTCATATTTCATTGTTCAAAATAAGCCCATACAGCCCACACTGTAGTGCCCACATTTGTTGTCTATATAAATGATCTAGAGAAGGGCCTATCATGTAAAACCTCAAAATTTGCTGATGATACAAAATTAGGCCATAATGTTAAGTCAGTAGCAGGGAGCAATGACAATACAAAAAGACTTAGAGTAACAGCCTGGGCAGATAAGTGGGAGATGAAATTTTAATGTTGATAAGTGCAAGGTTATGCATATTGAGCCAAAAAATCCAGAATTTGAATACAATATAATGGAATTTGGATTAAAAATGATGATAAAGAGAAAGACTTGGTGTCACTGTGACTAATGAACTTAAACCCTCAAATCACTGTATGGTAATCAGAAATAAAGCAAATGCTAGACTCAATCTCATGCAGACACACATTGAATACAAATCACCCAATATTATAAAGCAACTATACATTTCATATGTGAGACCCTTCCTCAAATACTGTATTTAATTTAATAGTCCCTATTTGATACAAGATATTGAAAAACTGGAAAAAGTACAGAAATGAGCAACAAGAATGATCCCCTCTCTAAGACAATTGGCATATAAGGAAAGACTGGCGTATCTAAACATTTCTACATTACTGTATAGTCTTTATAGCCGCACCTACACTTTTCCTCCTAAGTATACAGTCGGCCCTCCGTATCCGCGGATTCAACCAACCGTGGATCAAAAATATTTGAAAAAAAAAAAATTCCAGAAAGTTCTAAAAAGCAAAACTTGAATTTGCCGCGCGCCGAGCACTATGCTGAATCCACGTGAATGAAGTGATGTGTAGGCATACTCTGCTGTAGCCTCCCGCCATTTCACAGATCCTCAGTCTCTCTTCAGCACTCGTTGTTTGAGCATTGAGAGAGAGAATAAATTTATATTTTCTCTATTTATAATTATATTTTTTATATGTACTTGTATTTTAAATATTCTATGTTTATTCTATGTATTTCTCTTTCAGGTCATTAAACGAAAGCAATCTGTAAGTGTTGAAAGAAAGAAAATGTTACGTGTTGCTGACGTGTACTATGTAGTTAGGCCTATGATGGTTGCGTCTATACTGAACATGTACAGACTTTTTTTTCTTGTCATTATTCCTTAAACAATACAGTATAACAATTATTTACATAGCATTTACATTGTATTAAGTATTATAAGTAATCTAGAGATGATTTAAAGTATATGGGAGGATGTGCATAGGTTATATGCAAATACTACGCCATTTTATATAAGGGACTTGAGCATCCGCGGGGGGGTCCTGGAACCAATCCCCAGCGGATACCGAGGGACGACTGTATATATATTGTAATGTAGATAATTGTATACAATATCACCCTCACCTAACAATCTAACCTAACTCTAAGATATACCCTAATGGGATACGTTAAATAAAGTAATTACATACTATAAATAAAGGTTTTACATTGATTGTGAAGTCAATTTCATAAAATTGAGGTGAGGGGGATGTTGTATACAATTACCATAACTTAACATGTTATTACATCATTTGTATAATTTAGGTCTCAGGGGTACGGGGGTGGAGCCCCTGTAAAGATCACGCATCACTAAGTGAACCCTATACCGATCAATTTATGATGCATGATCTTTATGGGGGCTCTCGTACCCCCAAGACTTAAATTATGCAAATGATAATGTAATAATATGTTAAGTTATGCACTTTTTTAGTCTTCATCTAGGGCCACGCTTCTCAAACTAGGGGTTGCGTAAATATTATTGGGGGTTGCAGAAACATTTGAAAATATTATTTTTTTCATAAATATACAGTGTTAGTACCTATTGCTTTTATGACATTGAGTGAAGGGTCATGAAAAAATTTGTCTGATCCAAAGGGGTCGCAAGTGAAAAAAGTTTGAGAAGCCCTGATCTAGTGCACATGACAAATCAAGTTCTCAAAGTCGAAACCACACGAACAGCATATCATAATTCTATCACAAACATGACCAAACTGAATCCAATTAGAAAAAAAAAATAACTAGAACAAAAACCAACCAAGTAATTAAGTTGCAGAGTAGCAAAAAAATAGCCCAATCAGGAAAAATATTTGATGAAAAAAAGTTGCATTTGACGTGATGTCATGTCAAATGGATATCATTAATTAAAATTTCAGAAGCAAATATCTCCATAAATATGATTGTAATACACTTTGAAACCTTACCACACAACCAAACAATCACCGCTCAAGTCTACTGTCAACAACTGGATCGATTGAACACTGCACTAAAAGAAAAGAAACCTCCTTTGGTTAATTAGAAAGGAATCATGTTCCACCATGACAATGCACATCTTCATACTGCTCGGATCACTTCTGCGAAAATTGAGGAGCTGGGTGGGAAAAACTTCCACATCCTCCATATTCTCCAGACCTTGCGCCTTCAGATTATCATCTCTTCAGGAGTCTGCAAAACTATCTTGACGAGAAACAGTATACTTCTTTAGATGACCTGCACACCAGTCTTTATATGTTTTTTGCCTCAAAACCACCTGAATTTTATAAACATGGCATTGAAAAGCTTGTAGGACGTTGGCAGAGCGTCATTGATTCTGATGGAAAATATATACTAGATTAAAAAGCTTATTGAATTTTTTGTCCTTCAAATTCCGATCTAAAAAATGACATTACTTATGGGATGACCTGATATTTGCTGTGTTAATCATTTTAACATATTGCTTCCCAATATTTAAGATAAGGAGCACGATAAAAAATGTTGGATCACGTGAAGATCTGTCACCCTAGCCTTTTTGAGTTAGCTTTATAAGGCTAACTAATGAAAATATCATGACTTAACCTAACCAACCAGGATTATGGTATGGATTGGGAAAGCTGGTGTTAGGGTAGGAGTACTGTTAATGTAGGAGCACTATAATCTACAGATCTACAGAAGCTAAGGCTAACAAAGACCCTAAGATCCACTCTAAGGTTAGCCTGAGAGAAAGGAAAGAGTAGGGGGTTAAGAGAAGAAAATAAGGGGTTAAGTAAGTAGGAACACCTATCACTCATGGGTTAACATTCATTCAGAAAAAGAGAAAAAAGACTCACCATCATCATCCACCGGCCACTGCTGACAAGTCAGAAAAATAGTTGGAGAGAATAGGAAAGGGGTGAAAGATGAAAAGAAGTAAAATAAAAATGCTTACAAACCATGCAAACACAGTCTTAACTCAGTCATATCATGCAAACTACAGACATTTAAGTAAGGAGAGGATAAGAAAAGAAAAAAAAAGTAGGTAAAGTTAAATTAAACAAAAAGTGGGTTAGTTTACTCTACGAGTTACATCTATGTTCATGTTAGTCTATTTTTTTTTTTTTTTTTTTGCTGGCATGTCACAAGCTGGCATTAATTGTCAACAGACTCATCCTCGATCACCACCCCCAGAGCTCCTGTTACTAACTGTTTTTTTATTTTAAACAACATTAATATTTTTAAAATGCCTATCTAAACGGTTCTTAAACATATTAACGCTGGTAGAGTGAATGACTGACACAGGAAGATTATTCCATTTATCAATTACTTTAAATGTAAAGAAGTTTTTAGCGATATTAGTAATGAAATGTCTGCCATGCAACTTAAATCTGTTATTACGAGTATTGCTATTATTCAAAGTGAACAGTTTGTCAAAATTTATGTTATCAACGTTATTAACGATTTTGAAAACTTAAATAAGCTCCCCCTTAATCTCCTAGTTTCGAGTGAATGCAAGTCTAACACTTTAATTCTATCTTCATAAGGCTTGTTGGGCAATGATGGAATAAGTTTTATGGCACGACACTGAACCCTTTCTAACCTATTGATATCCTCGTGCAAATATGGGCACCAAAACTGAATGGCATATTCTAAATGAGTCCTGACGAGGGACTTGTAAAGGTGCAATATAATATCCTTTGATTTAAATTTGAAATTATGCGCTCTGATGCATAACATCCTATTAGCTTTTGCACAAGACTCCAGGCACTGGTTCCTAACCTTTAAATCCTTAGATACGTGTACCCCTAAATCTACTTCCTCGTCAATGCTCGCTAACTCTCTACCATCCATCATGTACGTGTAATTATTGTTACGAGAACCTATATTTAAAACTTTACATTTGTCTTTGTTAAATTGCATCTGCCACTTAACTGTCCACTCCATAATCCTATTTGCATTGTATCATCCGCAAATTTTGACACGTTACTAGTCAATCCTACATCTATGTCGTTAATGTAGATTATGAATAGCAATGGGCCTAACACTGAACCCTGTGGGACACCGCTACCTACATCCAACCACCCAATTCACTACCATTAACAACGACCCTCTGTCTCCTAGCACAAAGCCATTCCTCTAACCAGTTAGCTACCTGATGGCGTATACTGTGAGCTTTAACCTTTGCAATTAATCTTCTATGCGGAACTGTATCGAACACCTTTTTAAAATCTAAATAAATAATGTCAGCCGATCTATGCCTATCGTATTCACACACCATTTCATTATAAAATTTTAACAAATTAGTTAAACAGGATCTATGGCATCGAAACCCATGAATTGATTGGAATAATACTTCAGTTTTGTTTCACTCTAGCAACATTGTTAATAGAAATATTCTTGAGTCTGCTATAATTCAACTCACAAATAACTTTACATGAGTAAAGGTCTGTTTCAACTCGATCCTGTTGCTCTGAATTCCTTCAGAATGGATTTAAACAAAAAGGGCAGGTTGCTAAACCTTTGGTAAAACATTTGTTTTTCGTCCCTTTTTTTCCTTATAAATTTGTTTTTCTTACAATTTTATTTTTAAATTTATTGTTGTATGCGTATTTCTTATATATATATATATATGTACAGTGGAACCTCAATATACGAACGCATCTCTATTCGAACAAATTGGTATATGAACAACTTTTTCGAGAAAAAATTGTCCTTGTATATGAACCATTCCCTCATATCCGAACCGAAAGAAGCCAGTCAGTTTCTCTCCAGCCAGCGTTCGGTGCGCATCGCTTTTTTTTTTAGCTCCGTGAAATGTTTGTGAATCTTGTGAATCCACCGTTATTCTTTGGTGTTATTTTTATATTATTATTAAAATTAAGTGACCATGGCCCCAAAGAAGTGTAGTGAAGAAAAAAACCTAAAAGGAAAGCTGTGAGAACCACAATTGAATTAAAAAAATAACTTATTTCAAAGTGGGAAAGCGGAACACGTGTTTCGGACCTCGCCACTGAATGGCGAAATCTACCATATGTACCATACTTAAAAATAAAGACGCAATCAAAGGGGCTGATGTGGTGAGAGGAGTTAAAATTCTTGCTACAAAAAGGTCACAGACAATTGAAGACATGGAAAAACTTTTGTTAGTGTGGATTTATGAAAAACAATTGGCTGGTGATAGTGTTTCAGAAACAATAATCTGCGAAAAAGCAAAGTAGTTACACAGTGACCTTAAGCGAGACACACCTGGAACCAGTGATGATTTTAAGGCAAGTAGGGGCTGGTTTGATAGATTTAAAAAGAGAACTGGGATTCATAGTGTAGTAAGGCATGGGGATGCTGCCAGTTCTAACCAAGAAGAGGCTAAAAAATTTGTTGATGAATTCAAAAACTATGTAGACACTGAGGGATTTATCCCTCAACAAGTTTTTAATTGTGATGAGACAGGCCTCTTCTTGAAAAAAATGCCTAAGAGAACCTATATCACCCAAGAAGAGAAAGCATTACCAGGACACAAGCTGATGAAAGACCGGCTAACACTCTTGTTGTGCGGTAATGCTAGTGGGGACTGCAAAATTAAACATTGCTTGTGTACCATTCTGGAAATCCCAGTGTTTAAAAAAAATAATGTGATAAAAAGTAAACTAAGTGTGATGTGGAGGGCTAATAGTAAGGCTTGGGTAACAAGGCAGTTTTTTATTGAGTGGATTCATGAAGTGTTTGCCCCAAGTGTGAAAGACTATCTTGAGAAAAACAATTTACCATTAAGGGCGCTGTTGGTCATGGACAATGCTCCTGCTCACCCCCCAGGCTTGGAGGATGAATTGGCGGGTGAATACAGCTTCATTAAAGTGAAATTTTTACCCCCTAACACCACTCCTCTAATCCAACCCATGGATCAGCAGGTCATTTCTAATTTTAAGAAAATTTACACAAAAGCCCTGTTTCAAAGGTGCTTTGAAGTGACCTCTGACACAGAACTTACCCTCAGGGACTTTTGGAAGAATCACTTCAATATCCTCCATTGTTTGAGGATAATAGATAAAGCATGGGGGAAGTTTCTTTGAGGACAATGAACTCTGCCTGGAAGAAATTATGGCCAGACTGTGTGACAGGCAGAGACTTTGAAGGTTTTGGGGCAGAGCCTGTGGTTGATGAAATCGTGTCTCTGGGCAAGTCCATGGGATTGGATGTGGACAATGAGGATGTAGAGGAGTTGGTGGAGGATCACAGGAAGGAGCTCACCACAGAAGAACTGCAAGACCTTCAGAAGGAGCAGCAAGAAGAAGTGGCTGAGGAACTTTCTTCAGAGGAGGAGGGGATGAGTAAGGGCAACATTTCCACTGCAGACATTAAGGAATTATGTTTTCATTGGGCTAAAACACAGAGCATGGTGGAGAAATGGCACCCTAACATTGTTGTAGTGAATAGTAGCATCAATTTGTTCAATGACAATGTGATTGCATACTTTAGAAATATTTTGAAGAGTAGGCAGACAGACAACATTGGACAAGTTCTTTACCAAAGAAAAAAAATCAAGTGCTAGTGAATCCCCAGCATCTTCTAGTGCTACTGCAAAGAGACGGAAAAGAGACAGAACACCAGAAGGGGAGTTACCTGATGTTTTTATGGAAGGTGACTCCCCTTCCAAACAATAATCTCCCTCCTCCACCCCACCTTCCTCTCCAGCTTCCACTTAGGCCATCATCACTCCTCAGCATTAAGAGGACTCCATTAAATTTACTCCTTAGCATATATATTCAGTAAAGTTCATTTTTCATTTGTATAATATTGCATTATTTATTGTTGTTCAGGCTTCATGTATGATTTTATGCATGTAAGTCTTATTTTACAGGTTTAATTAACCAATATTTTTACTTAAAAATGTTTCGTAAGGGTAACTTTTGGGGGTCTGGAACGGATTAATCCAATTTACATTATTCTTATGGGAAAAATTGATTCAATATACGAACAATTTGATATCAGAACAACCCTCAGGAACGGATTAAGTTCGTATATTGAGGTTCCACTGTATATATATATATATATATATATTATTAGGGTGGTCCATAAAATTGAAGTTTTGATTTTTTGTTATTGCCAGGCGGTAACTTGTGAGGATGAATGAGAAAACACCTCTGGCCAATTTTTTCCCAAATCAATCACTTTTTAGGGGTAGCACACAGTACTTCATTTTGCACTTTTGCACTACCTAGTAGATTTACTTGTAATTATGTTCCAGTTCCAGTAATACATCTTTTCCTTGACAGATTATTGGTGTAGTGTTCATTGGTTGTGTTTAATGGTTGGATATATAACTCAAGTTCGAAGCTCTTGCTTTTATCTCCTTGAAGGAGATAAAGTGAAGGACAAGCTTCTTGGAAGCAAATTACCATCACGTGGAGAAGTATTGTCATGCTTCCTTCATCACCACACTAATCTCAAGGAGTTGAAGGAAAGTGCTCAAGTATGTGGGGTCAACTTGAAATATTTTGGAACAAAGCTCGAATCCCGACAAGGGAAAAATACAAAGGAATCCAAAAGATCTTGGACCTGCACCAAGATTGGATCAAAATAAAAAAGGATGAATGAGGAGGAGCCAGAAGCAGGTGAGTTGGATGATCAATGATAAATAAAATAGTTTCTCGAGAGTATGACATATTATACTGTACAATAGTCAATACATTTATCATATATATTATATATATTTATTATTTATATTTAGGTGTACAACGAAGAGGGATTCAAGGAGACACTTCAGAACCTATTTGATATGGCACATGCTGATGCCTTGTCTCTAATCAAAAACCCAGAAGACAAGGCCTTCTTGCTGGCCCAGCGAGAGCCTGGAAGACGGGGATGCATGGTGGGAGTAGACAGAAAAACAAGCTGCCCACAGGAAGATGGAGGAGGAGATGCGAAAGAGAAAGGTGAGATTGTTCTTCAAATTCCTACTTTCATTTGATTGCAATGATTAGGTTGTTCGTTAACACTAATTGTCCATTTTCTTTGATTGTATTGCAGGCAGTCAATGAAGGTGCATCAATGTCGGGTACAGCAGTATTGGTGTCCTCAACAGAATCCTCAGTCACTGACGAGTCATCCTCCACCGAAGATGAATGGGCAAAAGGTGGAAAGCGACCTCCAAAACAGGTGAAAAGAGTCAAGAATGTGATAACATCAAATCTAGCTGCTGCCCTAGATCAGACACACACTACGGACAGGATAGCAACCTACATATAGCAGAGACTGCATTGAGCCTTGGCCACAGCCCAATGAATTTTAACATCACCCGGACCTCTATCAAATGGCAGAGAGAATGACATCGGATCATGATCTACAGTAGCCTAAAAGCTTCCTTTCAGTCCGGTCCTGCAATCATCCACTGGGATGGAAAACTTATTCCAGACCTCCTCAACACCAGAGACCATGCGCATGTGGATCGGCTGCCTGTGCTCATTTCCTCCTTTTCGGGTCAATCTCAGCTCCTTGGAGTCCCCAAAATACCAACTGGATCAGGAGAACACCAAGCCAGCGCAGTTTTTGAATTATTGACTGATTGGGGCCTCGAAGAATCTGTCGTGGGGATGTGTTTCGACACCACTGCCTCCAATGCTGGTCGTTTGAATGGAGCGTGTGTGTTGTTGGAGCAGAAGTTGAAGAAAGACCTTCTCCATTTTGCCTGCCGTCATCACATCATGGAAGTGATGATCGGTGGAGTTTTCACTGCTTGCTATGGCCCAACGAGTGGACCTGATGTTCCATTGTTCAGCAGGTTTCAGAGCAAATGGACCTTCATCGACACAGGAACATACGGCACTGGATGGGATGATGAAGAGGTGCATCGACTCTTGGCCCCATTAGAGATTGGATTCTCCGCTTTGCTGAGGAAAAACACTCCTCAAATCCTTTCGAGATGACTATCAGGAATTCCTCGATCTGTCCATCATTTTCTTGGGGGAGCATTGACAACTACACCTTCAAGCAACCTGGCCCCATGCACCAAGCCAGATGGTTATCTAAGGTGATCTATTCATTGAAGATGTGGCTGTTCAGGGGACAAATCCCAGCCCTCACTCCACGAGAGCAAAAGTGTCTTAAGGATGTCAGTGTCTTCGCTGTTTCCATCTACCTGCAGGCATGGATGACAGCGCCAATAGCTGCTGCTGCGCCTCACAGCGACCTCAGTCTTCTGCAGAGTCTTCGGGAATACCATGACCCCAAAATTTCGGAAGTGGCATTAAAAAAACTCAGCGGTCATCTTTGGTATCTTTCGGAGGAGATGGTGGGCCTCACGATTTTCGATCCTGAGGTGTCTGAAGAGACTAAAACAGCAATGGTGAAGGCGATGGAGGAAGTTGAAGGAAAGCCTGATTGCCAGAAGGAAGGAAAGGTGTTGCTGAGGGGGCTTCAATCGAGTCACTAGCAACAGCAAACTCAAAAACTGCTGTTGTCTCTGGGGGTCAGGTGTGGGATACCTGAGGAAGGAGGTGCGGGATTGGGACAGTGATCCTGATTACCAAATAGCGAAGAAATCAGTGACAAACCTCTCTGTCGTGAACGATCATGCAGAGAGGGGGGTTGCTCTCATTAATGAATACAACGGCTGCCACACCAGGAATGAGGAACAACTGCAGTATCTCCTGCAAGTTGTTGCTAACTACAGGAAGCAGTTTCCTCAACCACTGAAGTCAGCCTGGCAACTGGGCGAGAAAACAAAGATCAAATGAGGTGCAGAGGGAATTGTTAGTCAATTCATTTCGGAATTGTTAGTTACCCTAATAGTCATGTACTGTCACCAAGATTAACTTTGCTGTGATTTTCAGATTATACCAAAACTTCAAGTGTCATGTGCTACCCCTACAAATTAACTGATTCAAATAAAACTTTCCCAGAGGTGTTTTCTCATCCATCCTCATAAGTTACAACCCAGCAATAAAAACAAATCACAAAAAAAAATTCCACCCCTATAAGAGTGGACCACCCTAATATATATATATATATTAGGGTGTCCCAGCCTCACATATGAAAATAAAAATTTGCAAGAGTCAAATCGCACACCCCTTTAATTAATTACACTTGAAGAAAGGAAAAAATGGGGGAAATTTCATTGGCCTATTAGGAGGGGAAGGGTCCCCTCATTGACCTTGTTTATTCGACCCTATATGAACAAACGTAAATGCTCAGCATTAATCATTCTAGAATGGAAGAATGAAATGTAAATTCTTTCTAATGACTAAATTAAAGGAAATGGAAATTCTTCCTAATGGCACATTTAATTTCGGGGGACAGAGGATCTTTTTTGTCTGCTGAGGGGAACTGCTGGCGGTGGTATTCGACGACTTGGTACACGAGCTGCCGTTCCTCCTCGTTTTTTGTCAGGCCCTCGTTGAAATCTTCCCCAGTTTCACCACCTGTTCTGCCGTGTCATTTACAGACTTCAACGATGGTGCACATCCTTCGAGATCTTTGGGGGTTTTTGGAACTGGCAGCTTCAGGCAATGAAAAAGGTTTTGAGTCCTTTTCATGACCAAGGTGCTCAAATCCGACCATCTCACGGTCAAGACACACTTTCCCTCCAGCCGACGCAGATCTTTTGGGTTTTCGGTCTTCTTGTGCAGGTTTTGGAGCATGGCCGTCTTCTCTGCATTGGTGGTTTTGGAGGAGAACATAGCGAGTCCAGCTAAATCTTCGCTTAGGTACCAGAGGTGGCCCCGGAATTTTGTCAATGTGGCGGTACCTACATCATGATCCACCACCTTGTACCGCTCTAGGTCCTCCAACAGCTCCAGGTCATTGACAGGCACGACCACCATCAATGGAGCCTCGAACCACCTCTGGAGGTAGATGGTGACGGCAAAGACATTTATCCTGCGTAGTGACTGGACCTCGTGAGCGGTCAGGTGGAATTGGCTTCAGAAGATGAACATCTTAAGACAGTAAATGCCTTTGGCCATCCACCTGGCCCGGTGGTATGCTCCAGGACGATTGTACCGGAGATCTCGTTTGCCATGACCATCGAGGAAGACCAGAGCGAGGATCAGGAACTCCCGGTAATCGTCTCTTGGGTGGCCAACTTCAAGCTGGTCTTCAATGAAGTGGACAATCTGCTCTTTTTTCAATGCCACCCATTCCGAAAGGATGTCGCTTGGGCCATCACCATTGAATGGAGAAGCCTGCTTCTGGTCGATGAACTCCCATTGGGATTTGAAGCGAGCGAACAGCGCAATTTCGGGGCCAGAAGACCTGAAGAACAGGTCAAAGACTGAGGTGATTACCAATTCCATCATGTGGTGTCTGCAAGCCAGGAAAAGAACGCGGCGGTCCATTTGGTCCTGGATAATCGTACAAGCGCCGCTGTGAATACCGGTATTCGCCGCTGTTGTGTTGAAGCAGAGACCAGCAATCCATGGTTGAACTTGCGGCCAATCATCCAGCACCTTCAGAACAGCTCCAGCCATCCGCTGTCCAGTGCTTTCAGGGATTTTTGGATCGCCAACAACTTCTCAAGATTCTTCCCGCTGACCAGCACTGGTATGCAATCCGATTTCCCTCCATCCGAATCAGGGAGGAGTTTGCCATCAAAGTGGACGACAAGCGGCGTATCAGGATTGAACTCGGTCTTGATTCCAGCTGCCAAGTTCTTCCTGGACTTCTGCCATGAATGGTGAAGACTTGATATGGACAAGGTGACCGAGGATAACTCAACTCCTGCGGCAGCGAGTGCTGGAGCCACAATATGCATCACTTGTGTACTGAGGTTCCAGTTCGATCCAGGGCTGCAGCAAAATTGGGATATTGGATGATCCTCCTTGCCGACACTTGGCCGTCCTTGGGAGTGGATCGAGGAGCCGAAGGACCAGGAGAGGAATATTGGACATCATCATTGGATGCTTCGGCCATGGACTCAGAAGAAGACCCACTTTTCACCGTTCCTTTTGCTTGCAGTGAGTCCATCTCTTCGCGGCTTTTTCTTCTTCCTCTTCTCTTTAGCTGCTCGGCGTTTCTCCCGCTCTGCTGCCCTGCGAGCAAACTCCAGGTCCTCTCCTCCGATGTACATCTTCCGCACGGTTCGCTGGTCATTCAGAAAGTCTCGATCTTCAGGGACTTTGATGAGTTTCATGGCATTGGCATGAGCTGTTTCGAACAGTGTATTCAGGTTGGCTTGGAATCCCTTTTCCCGCTCCAGTTGCTTCTGGCAACCTTCTCGTAGTCTGTGGAGAGGGCCTTGATCCTCTTGACGCACTTGGGCTTGTGGGAGGTCGGAATAGATGCCCGAGCCCACACCGCCATAACCTCATCAGCTACCACATTGGCAGCTTCCGCCGTGGACATTTTTTTCTTCCGAGTGAAGAACAACAGACGTCGAAGAACATCTCCCACTGTCGGGAGTTGACACAGCATTTCCAGGGGTTCATTTCGCAACACCCCCACTAACCACACAGTCTCCTGCTTTCTTGTATCCATAACCTGAAAAGAAATATGCTATAATTAGTATAAGGTAGAGAGTAGCCATTCAGCAATAGTAACACATGGTTTGAGGGGACCCTTAAAATTAAAGAACACACGAATGAAATTCATCTTGCTGGCATGTTTTCACGAGTGGAAGAAATTAGGGGGGTGTGCATGACAAACTTCAGGAACAAAAAAAATTGGGACACACTAAATTATATATATATATATACAAACTCAGAATGGTCCCCTGAGAAACTTATATGTTAAACACAGACCATGCATGGAACAAGGAACTCTTCTGGGAAAATTAAATCCACTATAGTCCGAATAAGTAATGGTAAATGACAAATACCATAGTTTTTTCTTTTTCATGATGCTAGCCTGATCTGTGTTTAACATATAAGTTTCTCAGGGGACCATTCTGAGTTTGTGTATATTAAACAGACGTGTTACGTGCCTTGAAAAGTGGATGCTCAATGTCCCGGTTGAGGTTTAAGTTTTGTTTTTTTGGCTAAAAATACAATAGTTACCCTTTTTCTTTGATTTATTCAATCCGACGTGAATGCAACGAGTCTTTTACTTATATAGAGGTTCTGAATGTAGTGGGACTAGGCTTGCTTTAAACCCTAGATCTATGTCCCAAAGCTGGATCCTGTCTGCTTTGCAGATAGCTGGTGAGGGAAGCTATATTTATGGGACCTCTTTGCGAGAGACCCGTTGCCCACGTCGGGCTAGCATCATGAAAAAGAAAAACTATGGTATTTGTCATTTACCATTACTTATTCGGACTATAGTGGATTTAATTTTGCCAGAAGAGTTCCTTGTTCCATGCACGGTCTGTGTTTAACATATATATACCGGGTGGCCCCCAAAAAATGGCACCAATTTTGAGAAGTGATATCTCAATAACCACTGCAGCTAGGGACTTAAAAAACAACCAAATGAAAGATAATTCTTTTCTCTTTAAATACATATTCTAGGGCTTGATGGTTATAAGCCCATACAATGCCCAAAATTGGCTTCCAAACAAAATATACAAAAAAAAGTTGCGCATTTATATTTATTCCTTGATCCTAATTTTAAATGAAATTTTTCTATTCCAGACCCCTCAAGATGGGATTGAGAGAATCTGATAAGAACATTATACAAGCACTACGTGAAGAAAAAGGATATTCATTAAACAGAATCCTTTACAAATTTCCAAATAGAAATTGGAAAAAAAGAACTGTGGCACATTTTTTACAAAAACTTAAAGAAACCGGCAGCAGTCAACGGCGTCCGGGAAGTGGTCGACCAAAAGTATTAGGATGCCAGAAAACATTGTAAAAGTAAATGAAATGGTTTTAAGTCAAGAGGAACAACCC